>JAKZAP010000104.1:0-181213 GCA_023053575.1 Branchinecta lynchi | reverse complement strand
TTGTTTTCTCACAAGGTTTGTTTTCCCACTGTGTTGGTTTTCCCAAAAGGTTCGCTTTCCCACAAAGTTGGTTTTCCCACAAAGTTGGTTTTCCCGCAGGGTTTCTTTCCCCATAAGGTTGGTTTTCCCACAAGGTTTGTTTTCTCACAAGGTTTGTTTTCCCACTAGGTTGTTTTTCCCACTAGGTTTGTTTTCGCACAAGGTTTGTTTTCCCCCAAGGTTGGTTTTCCCACAAGGTTTGTTTTCCCCCAAGGTTGGTTTTCCCGCAAGGTTGGTTTTCTCACAAGGTTGGTTTTCCCACAAGGTTGGTTTTCTCGCAAGGTTTATTTTCCCCCAAAGTTGGTTTTCCCGCAAGGTTGGTTTTCCCACAAGGTTGGTTTTCCCGCAAGGTTAGTTATCCCGCAAAGTTTGTTTTCCCACAAGGTTAGTTTTCCCACAAGGTTTGTTTCCCCACAAGGTCTGTTTCCCCACAAGGTTTGTTTTCCCACAAGGAATGTTTTCTCACAAGGTTTGTTTTCCCACTGTGTTGGTTTTCCCAAAAGGTTCGCTTTCCCGCAAGGTTGGTTTTCCCACAAGGTTGGTTTTCCCGCAGGGTTTGTTTCCCCATAAGGTTGGTTTTCCCACAAGGTTTGTTTTCTCACAAGGTTTGTTTTCCCACTAGGTTGGTTTTCCAACAAGGTTTGTTTTCCCACAAGGTTTGTTTTCCCACAAGCTTTCTTTTCCCCCAAGGTTGGTTTTCCCGCAAGGTTGGTTTTCCCACAAGGTTGGTTTTCCCACAAGGTTGGTTTTGCCGCAAGGTTAGTTTTCCCACAAGGTCTGATTTAACACAATGTTTGTTTTCCCACAAGGTTTGTTTCCCCACAAGGTTTGTTTTCCCACAAGGTTTTTTTTCTCACAAGGTTTGTTTTCCCACTGTTTTGGTTTTCCCATAAGGTTGTCTTTCCCACAAGGTTTGTTTTCCCACAAGGTTTGTTTTCCCTCAATATTTGTTTTTCCTCTAGGTTGGTTTTCCCACAAGGTTGGTTTTCCCACAAGGTTAGTTTTCTCACAAGGTTGGTTTTCCCACAAGGTTTGTTTCCCCATAAGGTTTGTTTTCCCACAAGGTTTGTTTTCCCACAAGGTTTGTTTTCCCACAAGGTTTGTTTTCCCACAAGGCTGGTTTTCCCGCAGGGTTTGTTTCCCCACAAGGTTTATTTTCCCACAAGGATTGTTTTCTCACAAGGTTTGTTTTCCCACTAGGTTGTTTTTCCCACTAGGTTTGTTTTCCCACAAGTTTTGTTTTCCCCCAAGGTTGGTTTTCCCACAAGGTTGGTTTTACCACAAGGTTGGTTTTCCCGCAAGGTTAGTTTTCCCAAATGGTCTGTTTTAACACAAGGTTTGTTTTCCCACAAGGTTTGTTTCCCCACAAGGTTTGTTTTCCCACAAGGTTTGTTTTCTCACAAGGTTTGTTTTCCCACTGTTTTGGTTTTCCTATAAGGTTGGCTTTCCCACAAGGTTTGTTTTCCCACAAGGTTTGTTTTAACACAAGGTTTGTTTTTCCACAAGGTTTGTTTTCCCACAAGGTTGGTTTTCCCGAAAGGTTTGTTTCCCCACAAGGTTGGTTTCCCCACAAGGTTGGTTTTCCCGCAGGGTTTGTTTTCCCACAAGGTTAGTTTTCCCGCAAGGTTTGTTTCCCCACAAGGTTTGTTTTCCCACAAGGATTGTTTTCTCACAAGGTTTTTTTTCCCCCTAGGTTTGTTTCCCCACAAGGTTTGTTTTCCCACAAGGTTTGTTTTCCCCCACGGTTGGTTTTCGAGCAAGGTTGGTTTTCCACAAGGTTTGTTTTCCCACTGTGTTGGTTTTCCCAAAAGGTTCGCTTTCCCACAAGGTTGGTTTTCCCGCAGGGTTGCTTTCCCCATAAGGTTGGTTTTCCCACAAGGTTTGTTTTCTCACAAGGTTTGTTTTCCCACTAGGTTGTTTTTCCCACTAGGTTGGTTTTCCCACAAGGTTTGTTTTCCCACAAGGTTTGTTTTCCCCCAAGGTTGGTTTTTCCGCAAGGTTGGTTTTCCCACAAGGTTTTTTTTCCCACTGTGTTGGTTTTCCCAAAAGGTTCGCTTTCCCGCAAGGTTGGTTTTCCCACAAGGTTTGTTTCCCCACAAGGTTTGTTTTCCCACAAGGTTTGTTTTCCCACAAGGTTTGTTTTCCCACAAGGTTGGTTTTCCCGAAAGGTTTGTTTCTAAACAAGGTTTGTTTTCCCACTAGGTTTGTTTTCCATAAGTTTGGTTTTCCCACAAGGTTTGTTTTCCCACAAGGTTTGTTTTCCCACTAGGTTTGTTTCCCCACAAAGTTTGTTTTCTCACAAGGTTTGTTTTCCCACAAGGTTTGTTTTAACACAAGGTTTGTTTTCCCACAAGGTTTGTTTTCCCACAAGGTTGGTTTTCCCACAAGGCTGGTTTTCCCGCAGGGTTTGTTTTCCCAAAAGGTTAGTTTTCCCACAAGGTTTGTTTCCCAACAAGGTTTGTTTCCCCACAAGGTTTGTTTTCCCAAAAGGATTGTTTTCTCACAAGGTTTGTTTTCCCACTGTGTTGGTTTTCCCAAAAGGTTCGCTTTCCCACAAAGTTGGTTTTCCCACAAAGTTGGTTTTCCCGCAGGGTTTCTTTCCCCATAAGGTTGGTTTTCCCACAAGGTTTGTTTTCTCACAAGGTTTGTTTTCCCACTAGGTTGTTTTTCCCACTAGGTTTGTTTTCGCACAAGGTTTGTTTTCCCCCAAGGTTGGTTTTCCCACAAGGTTTGTTTTCCCCCAAGGTTGGTTTTCCCGCAAGGTTGGTTTTCTCACAAGGTTGGTTTTCCCACAAGGTTGGTTTTCTCGCAAGGCTTATTTTCCCCCAAAGTTGGTTTTCCCGCAAGGTTGGTTTTCCCACAAGGTTGGTTTTCCCGCAAGGTTAGTTATCCCGCAAAGTTTGTTTTCCCACAAGGTTAGTTTTCCCACAAGGTTTGTTTCCCCACAAGGTCTGTTTCCCCACAAGGTTTGTTTTCCCACAAGGAATGTTTTCTCACAAGGTTTGTTTTCCCACTGTGTTGGTTTTCCCAAAAGGTTCGCTTTCCCGCAAGGTTGGTTTTCCCACAAGGTTGGTTTTCCCGCAGGGTTTGTTTCCCCATAAGGTTGGTTTTCCCACAAGGTTTGTTTTCTCACAAGGTTTGTTTTCCCACTAGGTTGGTTTTCCAACAAGGTTTGTTTTCCCACAAGGTTTGTTTTCCCACAAGCTTTCTTTTCCCCCAAGGTTGGTTTTCCCGCAAGGTTGGTTTTCCCACAAGGTTGGTTTTCCCACAAGGTTGGTTTTGCCGCAAGGTTAGTTTTCCCACAAGGTCTGATTTAACACAATGTTTGTTTTCCCACAAGGTTTGTTTCCCCACAAGGTTTGTTTTCCCACAAGGTTTTTTTTCTCACAAGGTTTGTTTTCCCACTGTTTTGGTTTTCCCATAAGGTTGTCTTTCCCACAAGGTTTGTTTTCCCACAAGGTTTGTTTTCCCTCAATATTTGTTTTTCCTCTAGGTTGGTTTTCCCACAAGGTTGGTTTTCCCACAAGGTTAGTTTTCTCACAAGGTTGGTTTTCCCACAAGGTTTGTTTCCCCATAAGGTTTGTTTTCCCACAAGGTTTGTTTTCCCACAAGGTTTGTTTTCCCACAAGGTTTGTTTTCCCACAAGGCTGGTTTTCCCGCAGGGTTTGTTTCCCCACAAGGTTTATTTTCCCACAAGGATTGTTTTCTCACAAGGTTTGTTTTCCCACTAGGTTGTTTTTCCCACTAGGTTTGTTTTCCCACAAGTTTTGTTTTCCCCCAAGGTTGGTTTTCCCACAAGGTTGGTTTTACCACAAGGTTGGTTTTCCCGCAAGGTTAGTTTTCCCAAATGGTCTGTTTTAACACAAGGTTTGTTTTCCCACAAGGTTTGTTTCCCCACAAGGTTTGTTTTCCCACAAGGTTTGTTTTCTCACAAGGTTTGTTTTCCCACTGTTTTGGTTTTCCTATAAGGTTGGCTTTCCCACAAGGTTTGTTTTCCCACAAGGTTTGTTTTAACACAAGGTTTGTTTTTCCACAAGGTTTGTTTTCCCACAAGGTTGGTTTTCCCGAAAGGTTTGTTTCCCCACAAGGTTGGTTTCCCCACAAGGTTGGTTTTCCCGCAGGGTTTGTTTTCCCACAAGGTTAGTTTTCCCGCAAGGTTTGTTTCCCCACAAGGTTTGTTTTCCCACAAGGATTGTTTTCTCACAAGGTTTTTTTTCCCCCTAGGTTTGTTTCCCCACAAGGTTTGTTTTCCCACAAGGTTTGTTTTCCCCCACGGTTGGTTTTCGAGCAAGGTTGGTTTTCCACAAGGTTTGTTTTCCCACTGTGTTGGTTTTCCCAAAAGGTTCGCTTTCCCACAAGGTTGGTTTTCCCGCAGGGTTGCTTTCCCCATAAGGTTGGTTTTCCCACAAGGTTTGTTTTCTCACAAGGTTTGTTTTCCCACTAGGTTGTTTTTCCCACTAGGTTGGTTTTCCCACAAGGTTTGTTTTCCCACAAGGTTTGTTTTCCCCCAAGGTTGGTTTTTCCGCAAGGTTGGTTTTCCCACAAGGTTTTTTTTCCCACTGTGTTGGTTTTCCCAAAAGGTTCGCTTTCCCGCAAGGTTGGTTTTCCCACAAGGTTTGTTTCCCCACAAGGTTTGTTTTCCCACAAGGTTTGTTTTCCCACAAGGTTTGTTTTCCCACAAGGTTTGTTTTCCCACAAGGTTGGTTTTCCCGAAAGGTTTGTTACCCCACAAGGTTTGTTTTCCCACAAGGTTTGTTTTCCCACAAGGTTTGTTTTCCCCCAAGGTTGGTTTTCCCGCAAGGTTGGTTTTCCCACAAGGGTGGTTTTCCCACAAGGTTGGTTTTCCCGCAAGGTTAGTTTTCCCACAAGGTGTGATTTAACACAATGTTTGTTTTCCCACAAGGTTTGTTTCCCCACAAGGTTTGTTTTCCCACAAGGTTTGTTTTCTCACAAGGTTTGTTTTCCCACTGTTTTGGTTTTCCCATAAGGTTGTCTTTCCCACAAGGTTTGTTTTCCCACAAGGTTTGTTTTCCCTCAAGATTTGTTTTTCCTCTAGGTTGGTTTTCCCACAAGGTTGGTTTTCCCACAAGGTTAGTTTTCTCACAAGGTTGGTTTTCCCACAAGGTTTGTTTCCCCATAAGGCTTGTTTTCCCACAAGGTTTGCTTTCCCACAAGGTTTGTTTTCCCACAAGATTTGTTTTCCCACAAGGCTGGTTTTTCCGCAGGATTTGTTTTCCCAAAAGGTTAGTTTTCCCACTAGGTTTGTTTCCCCACAAGGTTTGTTTCCCCACAAGGTTTTTTTTCCTACAAGGACTGTTTTCTCACAAGGTTTGTTTTCCCACTGTGTTGGTTTTCCCAAAAGGTTCGCTTTCCCACAAGGTTGTTTTCCCACAAGGTTGGTTTTCCCGCAGGGTTGCTTGCCCCATAAGGTTGGTTTTCCCACAAGGTTTGTTTTCTCACAAGATTGGTTTTCCCACTAGGTTGTTTTTCCCACTAGGTTTGTTTTCCCACAAGGTTGGTTTTCCCCCAAGGTTGGTTTTCCCGCAGGGTTTCTTTCCCAATAAGGTCGGTTTTCCGACAAGGTTTGTTTTCTCACAAGGTTTGTTTTCCCACTAGGTTATTTTACCCACTAGGTTGGTTTTCCCACAAGGTTTGTTTTCCCACAAGGTTTGTTTTCCCACAAGGTTGTTTTTCCCACTAGGTTGGTTTTCCCACAAGGTTTGTTTTCCCACAAGGTTTGTTTTCCCCCAAGGTTGGTTTTCCCGCAAGGTTGGTTTTCCCACAAGGTTTGTTTTACCACTGTGTTGGTTTTCCCAAAAGGTTCGATTTCCCGCAAGGTTGGTTTTCCCAAAAGGTTTGTTTCCCCACAAGGTTTGTTTTCCTACAAGGTTTGTTTTCCCACAAGGTTTGTTTTCCCACAAGGTTTGTTTTCCCACAAGGTTGGTTTTCCCGAAAGGTTTGTTTCTCCACAAGGTTTGTTTTCCCACTAGGTTTGTTTTCCCATAAGTTTGGTTTTCCCACAAGGTTTGTTTTATCACAAGGTTTGTTTTCCCACTAGGTTTGTTTCCCCACAAAGTTTGTTTTCTCACAAGGTTTGTTTTTCCACAAGGTTTGTTTTAACACAAGGTTTGTTTTCCCACAAGGTTTTTTTTCCCACAAGGTTGGTTTTCCCACAAGGTTGGTTTTCCCGCAGGGTTTGTTTTCCCACAAGGTTAGTTTTCCCGCAAGGTTTGTTTCCCCACAAGGTTTGTTTTCCCAAAAGGATTGTTTTCTCACAAGGTTTGTTTTCCCACTAGGTTTGTTTCCCCACAAGGTTTGTTTTCCCACAAGGTTTGTTTTCCCCCAAGGTTGGTTTTCCCGCAAGGTTGGTTTTCCCATAAGGTTTGTTTTCCCACTGTGTTGGTTTTCCCAAAAGGTTCGCTATCCCACAAGGTTGGTTTTCCCACAAGGTTGGTTTTCCAGCAGGGCTGCTTTCCCCATAAGGTTGGTTTTCCCACAAGGTTTGTTTTCTCACAAGTTTTGTTTTCCCACTAGGTTGTTTTTCCCACTAGGTTGGTTTTCCCACAAGGTTTGTTTTCCCACAAGGTTTGTTTTCCCCCATGGTTGGTTTTCCCGCAAGGTTGGTTTTCCCACAAGGTTTGTTTTCCCACTGTGTTGGTTTTCCCAAAAGGTTCGCTTTTCCGCAAGGTTGGTTTTCCCACAAGGTTTGTTTCCCCACAAGGTTTGTTTTCCCACAAGGTTTGTTTTCCCACAAGGTTTGTTTTCCCACAAGGTTTGTTTTCCCACAAGGTTTCTTTTCCCACAAGGTTGATTTTCCCGAAAGTTTTGTCTCCCCACAAGGTTTGTTTTCCCACTAGGTTTGTTTTCCCATAAGGTTGGTTTTCCCACAAGGTTTGTTTTCTCACAAGGTTTGTTTTCCCACAAGGTTGGTTTTCCCGAAAGGTTTGTTTCCCCACAAGGTTGGTTTTCCGACAAGGTTGGTTTTCCCGCAGGGTTTGTTTTCCCAAAAGGTTTGTTTTCCCACAAGGATTGTTTTCTCACAAGGTTTGTTTTCCCACTGTGTTGGTTTGCCCAAAAGGTTCGCTTTCCCACAAGGTTGGTTTTCCCACAAGGTTGGTTTTCCCGCAGGGTTTCTTTCCCCATAAGGTTGGTTTTTCCACAAGGTTTGTTTTCTCACAAGGTTTGTTTTCCCACTAGGTTGTTTTTCCCACTAAGTTTGTTTTCCCACAAGGTTTGTTTTCCACCAAGGTTGGTTTTCCCGCAGGGTTTCTTTCCCAATAAGGTTGGTTTTCCGACAAGGTTGGTTTTCCCACAAGGTTTGTTTCCCCATAAGGTTTGTTTTCCCACAAGGTTTGTTTTCCCACAAGGTTTGTTTTCCCACAAGATTTGTTTTCCCACAAGGCTGGTTTTTCCGCAGGGTTTGTTTTCCCAAAAGGTTAGTTTTCCCACAAGGTTTGTTTCCCCACAAGGTTTGTTTCCCCACAAGGTTTTTTTTTCCCACAAGGATTGTTTTCTCACAAGGTTTGTTTTCCCACTGTGTTGGTTTTCCCAAAAGGTTCGCTTTCTCACAAGGTTGGTTTTCCCACAAGGTTGGTTTTCCCGCAGGGTTTCTTGCCCCATAAGGTTGGTTTTCCCACAAGGTTTGTTTTCTCACAAGATTTGTTTTCCCACTAGGTTGTTTTTCCCACTAGGTTTGTTTTCCCACAAGGTTGGTTTTCCCCCAAGGTTGGTTTTCCCGCAGGGTTTCTTTCCCCATAAGGTCGGTTTTCCGACAAGGTTTGTTTTCTCACAAGGTTTGTTTTCCCACTAGGTTATTTTTCCCACTAGGTTGGTTTTCCCACAAGGTTTGTTTTCCCACAAGGTTTGTTTTCCCACAAGGTTGTTTTTCCCACTAGGTTGGTTTTCCCACAAGGTTTGTTTTCCCACAAGGTTTGTTTTCCCCCAAGGTTGGTTTTCCCGCAAGGTTGGTTTTCCCACAAGGTTTGTTTTACCACTGTGTTGGTTTTCCCAAAAGGTTCGATTTCCCGCAAGGTTGGTTTTCCCAAAAGGTTTGTTTCCCCACAAGGTTTGTTTTCCTACAAGGTTTGTTTTCCCACAAGGTTTGTTTTCCCACAAGGTTTGTTTTCCCACAAGGTTGGTTTTCCCGAAAGGTTTGTTTCTCCACAAGGTTTGTTTTCCCACTAGGTTTGTTTTCCCATAAGTTTGGTTTTCCCACAAGGTTTGTTTTCTCACAAGGTTTGTTTTCCCACTAGGTTTGTTTCCCCACAAACTTTGTTTTCTCACAAGGTTTGTTTTTCCACAAGGTTTGTTTTAACACAAGGTTTGTTTTCCCACAAGGTTTGTTTTCCCACAAGGTTGGTTTTCCCACAAGGTTGGTTTTCCCGCAGGGTTTGTTTTCCCACAAGGTTAGTTTTCCCGCAAGGTTTGTTTCCCCATAAGGTTTGTTTTCCCACAAGGATTGTTTTCTCACAAGGTTTGTTTTCCCACTAGGTTTGTTTCCCCACAAGGTTTGTTTTCCCACAAGGTTTGTTTTCCCCCAAGGTTGGTTTTCCCGCAAGGTTGGTTTTCCCATAAGGTTTGTTTTCCCACTGTGTTGGTTTTCCCAAAAGGTTCGCTTTCCCACAAGGTTGGTTTTCCCACAAGGTTGGTTTTCCAGCAGGGTTGCTTTCCCCATAAGGTTGGTTTTCCCACAAGGTTTGTTTTCTCACAAGGTTTGTTTTCCCACTAGGTTGTTTTTCCCACTAGGTTGGTTTTCCCACAAGGTTTGTTTTCCCACAAGGTTTGTTTTCCCCCATGGTTGGTTTTCCCGCAAGGTTGGTTTTCCCACAAGGTTTGTTTTCCCACTGTGTTGGTTTTCCCAAAAGGCTCGTTTTTCCGCAAGGTTGGTTTTCCCACAAGGTTTGTTTCCCCACAAGGTTTGTTTTCCCACAAGGTTTGTTTTCCCACAAGGTTTGTTTTCCCACAAGGTTTGTTTTCCCACAAGGTTTGTTTTCCCACAAGGTTGGTTTTCCCGAAAGGTTTGTCTCCCCACAAGGTTTGTTTTCCCACTAGGTTTGTTTTCCCATAAGGTTGGTTTTCCCACAAGGTTTGTTTTCTCACAAGGTTTGTTTTCCCACAAGGTTGGTTTTCCCGAAAGGTTTGTTTCCCCACAAGGTTGGTTTTCCGACAAGGTTGGTTTTCCCGCAGGGTTTGTTTTCCCAAAAGGTTTGTTTTCCCACAAGGATTGTTTTCTCACAAGGTTTGTTTTCCCACTGTGTTGGTTTGCCCAAAAGGTTCGCTTTCCCACAAGGTTGGTTTTCCCACAAGGTTGGTTTTCCCGCAGGGTTTCTTTCCCCATAAGGTTGGTTTTTCCACAAGGTTTGTTTTCTCACAAGGTTTGTTTTCCAACTAGGTTGTTTTTCCCACTAGGTTTGTTTTCCCACAAGGTTTGTTTTCCACCAAGGTTGGTTTTCCCACAAGGTTGGTTTTCCCGCAGGGTTGCTTTCCCCATAAGGTTGGTTTTCCCACAAGGTTTGTTTTCTCACAAGGTTTGTTTTCCCACTAGGTTGTTTTTCCCACTAGGTTGGTTTTCCCACAAGGTTTGTTTTCCCACAAGGGTTGTTTTCCCCCAAGGTTTGTTTTCCCGCAAGGTTGGTTTTCCCACACGGTTTGTTTTCCCACTGTGTTGTTTTTTTCCCAAAAGGTTCGCTTTCCCGCAAGGTTGGTTTTCCCACAAGGTTTGTTTCTCCACAAGGTTTGTTTTCCCACAAGGTTTGTTTTCCCACAAGGTTTGTTTTCCCACAAGGTTTGTTTTCCCACAAGGTTTGTTTTCCCACTAGGTTTGTTTCCCCACAAGGTTTGTTTTCTCACAAGGTTTGTTTTCCCACAAGGTTTGTTTTCCCACAAGATTTGTTTTCCCACAAGGCTGGTTTTTCCGCAGGGTTTGTTTTCCCAAAAGGTTAGTTTTCCCACAAGGTTTGTTTCCCCACAAGGTTTGTTTCCCCACAAGGTTTTTTTTCCCACAAGGATTGTTTTCTCACAAGGTTTGTTTTCCCACTGTGTTGGTTTTCCCAAAAGGTTCGCTTTCTCACAAGGTTGGTTTTTCCACAAGGTTTGTTTTCTCACAAGGTTTGTTTTCCCACTAGGTTGTTTTTCCCACTAAGTTTGTTTTCCCACAAGGTTTGTTTTCCACCAAGGTTGGTTTTCCCGCAGGGTTTCTTTCCCAATAAGGTTGGTTTTCCGACAAGGTTGGTTTTCCCACAAGGTTTGTTTCCCCATAAGGTTTGTTTTCCCACAAGGTTTGTTTTCCCACAAGGTTTGTTTTCCCACAAGATTTGTTTTCCAACAAGGCTGGTTTTTCCGCAGGGTTTGTTTTCCCAAAAGGTTAGTTTTCCCACAAGGTTTGTTTCCCCACAAGGTTTGTTTCCCCACAAGGTTTTTTTTCCCACAAGGATTGTTTTCTCACAAGGTTTGTTTTCCCACTGTGTTGGTTTTCCCAAAAGGTTCGCTTTCTCACAAGGTTGGTTTTCCCACAAGGTTGGTTTTCCCGCAGGGTTTCTTGCCCCATAAGGTTGGTTTTCCCACAAGGTTTGTTTTCTCACAAGATTTGTTTTCCCACTAGGTTGTTTTTCCCACTAGGTTTGTTTTCCCACAAGGTTGGTTTTCCCCCAAGGTTGGTTTTCCCGCAGGGTTTCTTTCCCCATAAGGTCGGTTTTCCGACAAGGTTTGTTTTCTCACAAGGTTTGTTTTCCCACTAGGTTATTTTTCCCACTAGGTTGGTTTTCCCACAAGGTTTGTTTTCCCACAAGGTTTGTTTTCCCACAAGGTTGTTTTTCCCACTAGGTTGGTTTTCCCACAAGGTTTGTTTTCCCACAAGGTTTGTTTTCCCCCAAGGTTGGTTTTCCCGCAAGGTTGGTTTTCCCACAAGGTTTGTTTTACCACTGTGTTGGTTTTCCCAAAAGGTTCGATTTCCCGCAAGGTTGGTTTTCCCAAAAGGTTTGTTTTCCCACAAGGTTTGTTTTCCCACAAGGTTTGTTTTCCCACAAGGTTGGTTTTCCCGAAAGGTTTGTTTCTCCACAAGGTTTGTTTTCCCACAAGGTTGGTTTTCCCGAAAGGTTTGTTTCTCCACAAGGTTTGTTTCCCCACAAACTTTGTTTTCTCACAAGGTTTGTTTTTCCACAAGGTTTGTTTTAACACAAGGTTTGTTTTCCCACAAGGTTTGTTTTCCCACAAGGTTTGTTTTCCCACAAGGTTGGTTTTCCCGCAGGGTTTGTTTTCCCACAAGGTTAGTTTTCCCGCAAGGTTTGTTTCCCCACAAGGTTTGTTTTCCCACAAGGATTGTTTTCTCACAAGGTTTGTTTTCCCACTAGGTTTGTTTCCCCACAAGGTTTGTTTTCCCACAAGGTTTGTTTTCCCCCAAGGTTGGTTTTCCCGCAAGGTTGGTTTTCCCATAAGGTTTGTTTTCCCACTGTGTTGGTTTTCCCAAAAGGTTCGCTTTCCCACAAGGTTGGTTTTCCCACAAGGTTGGTTTTCCAGCAGGGTTGCTTTCCCCATAAGGTTGGTTTTCCCACAAGGTTTGTTTTCTCACAAGGTTTGTTTTGGTTGTTTTTCCCACTAGGTTGTTTTTCCCACTAGGTTGGTTTTCCCACAAGGTTTGTTTTCCCACAAGGTTTGTTTTCCCCCATGGTTGGTTTTCCCGCAAGGTTGGTTTTCCCACAAGGTTTGTTTTCCCACTGTGTTGGTTTTCCCAAAAGGTTCGTTTTTCCGCAAGGTTGGTTTTCCCACAAGGTTTGTTTCCCCACAAGGTTTGTTTTCCCACAAGGTTTGTTTTCCCACAAGGTTTGTTTTCCCACAAGGTTTGTTTTCCCACAAGGTTTGTTTTCCCACAAGGTTGGTTTTCCCGAAAGGTTTGTCTCCCCACAAGGTTTGTTTTCCCACTAGGTTTGTTTTCCCATAAGGTTGGTTTTCCCACAAGGTTTGTTTTCTCACAAGGTTTGTTTTCCCACAAGGTTGGTTTTCCCGAAAGGTTTGTTTCCCCACAAGGTTGGTTTTCCGACAAGGTTGGTTTTCCCGCAGGGTTTGTTTTCCCAAAAGGTTTGTTTTCCCACAAGGATTGTTTTCTCACAAGGTTTGTTTTCCCACTGTGTTGGTTTGCCCAAAAGGTTCGCTTTCCCACAAGGTTGGTTTTCCCACAAGGTTGGTTTTCCCGCAGGGTTTCTTTCCCCATAAGGTTGGTTTTCCGACAAGGTTTGTTTTCTCACAAGGTTTGTTTTCCCACTAGGTTGTTTTTCCCACAAGGTTTGTTTTCCCACTGTGTTGGTTTTCCCAAAAGGTTCGCTTTCCCACAAGGTTGGTTTTCCCACAAGGTTGGTTTTCCCGCAGGGTTGCTTTCCCCATAAGGTTGGTTTTCCCACAAGGTTTGTTTTCTCACAAGGTTTGTTTTCCCACTAGGTTGTTTTTCCCACTAGGTTGGTTTTCCCACAAGGTTTGTTTTCCCACAAGGGTTGTTTTCCCCCAAGGTTTGTTTTCCCGCAAGGTTGGTTTTCCCACAAGGTTTGTTTTCCCACTGTGTTGTTTTTTTCCCAAAAGGTTCGCGTTCCCGCAAGGTTGGTTTTCCCACAAGGTTTGTTTCTCCACAAGGTTTGTTTTCCCACAAGGTTTGTTTTCCCACAAGGTTTGTTTTCCCACAAGGTTTGTTTTCCCACAAGGTTTGTTTTCCCACTAGGTTTGTTTCCCCACAAGGTTTGTTTTCTCACAAGGTTTGTTTTCCCACAAGGTTTGTTTTCCCACAAGATTTGTTTTCCCACAAGGCTGGTTTTTCCGCAGGGTTTGTTTTCCCAAAAGGTTAGTTTTCCCACAAGGTTTGTTTCCCCACAAGGTTTGTTTCCCCACAAGGTTTTTTTTCCCACAAGGATTGTTTTCTCACAAGGTTTGTTTTCCCACTGTGTTGGTTTTCCCAAAAGGTTCGCTTTCTCACAAGGTTGGTTTTTCCACAAGGTTTGTTTTCTCACAAGGTTTGTTTTCCCACTAGGTTGTTTTTCCCACTAGGTTTGTTTTCCCACAAGGTTTGTTTTTCACCAAGGTTGGTTTTCCCGCAGGGTTTCTTTCCCAATAAGGTTGGTTTTCCGACAAGGTTGGTTTTCCCACAAGGTTTGTTTCCCCATAAGGTTTGTTTTCCCACAAGGTTTGTTTTCCCACAAGGTTTGTTTTCCCACAAGATTTGTTTTCCAACAAGGCTGGTTTTTCCGCAGGGTTTGTTTTCCCAAAAGGTTAGTTTTCCCACAAGGTTTGTTTCCCCACAAGGTTTGTTTCCCCACAAGGTTTTTTTTCCCACAAGGATTGTTTTCTCACAAGGTTTGTTTTCCCACTGTGTTGGTTTTCCCAAAAGGTTCGCTTTCTCACAAGGTTGGTTTTCCCACAAGGTTGGTTTTCCCGCAGGGTTTCTTGCCCCATAAGGTTGGTTTCCCACAAGGTTTGTTTTCTCACAAGATTTGTTTTCCCACTAGGTTGTTTTTCCCACTAGGTTTGTTTTCCCACAAGGTTGGTTTTCCCCCAAGGTTGGTTTTCCCGCAGGGTTTCTTTCCCCATAAGGTCGGTTTTCCGACAAGGTTTGTTTTCTCACAAGGTTTGTTTTCCCACTAGGTTATTTTTCCCACTAGGTTGGTTTTCCCACAAGGTTTGTTTTCCCACAAGGTTTGTTTTCCCACAAGGTTGTTTTTCCCACTAGGTTGGTTTTCCCACAAGGTTTGTTTTCCCACAAGGTTTGTTTTCCCCCAAGGTTGGTTTTCCCGCAAGGTTGGTTTTCCCACAAGGTTTGTTTTACCACTGTGTTGGTTTTCCCAAAAGGATCGATTTCCCGCAAGGTTGGTTTTCCCAAAAGGTTTGTTTTCCCACAAGGTTTGTTTTCCCACAAGGTTTGTTTTCCCACAAGGTTGGTTTTCCCGAAAGGTTTGTTTCTCCACAAGGTTTGTTTTCCCACTAGGTTTGTTTTCCCATAAGTTTGGTTTTCCCACAAGGTTTGTTTTCTCACAAGGTTTGTTTTCCCACTAGGTTTGTTTCCCCACAAACTTTGTTTTCTCACAAGGTTTGTTTTTCCACAAGGTTTGTTTTAACACAAGGTTTGTTTTCCCACAAGGTTTGTTTTCCCACAAGGTTTGTTTTCCCACAAGGTTGGTTTTCCCGCAGGGTTTGTTTTCCCACAAGGTTAGTTTTCCCGCAAGGTTTGTTTCCCCACAAGGTTTGTTTTCCCACAAGGATTGTTTTCTCACAAGGTTTGTTTTCCCACTAGGTTTGTTTCCCCACAAGGTTTGTTTTCCCACAAGGTTTGTTTTCCCCCAAGGTTGGTTTTCCCGCAAGGTTGGTTTTCCCATAAGGTTTGTTTTCCCACTGTGTTGGTTTTCCCAAAAGGTTCGCTTTCCCACAAGGTTGGTTTTCCCACAAGGTTGGTTTTCCAGCAGGGTTGCTTTCCCCATAAGGTTGGTTTTCCCACAAGGTTTGTTTTCTCACAAGGTTTGTTTTGGTTGTTTTTCCCACTAGGTTGTTTTTCCCACTAGGTTGGTTTTCCCACAAGGTTTGTTTTCCCACAAGGTTTGTTTTCCCCCATGGTTGGTTTTCCCGCAAGGTTGGTTTTCCCACAAGGTTTGTTTTCCCACTGTGTTGGTTTTCCCAAAAGGTTCGTTTTTCCGCAAGGTTGGTTTTCCCACAAGGTTTGTTTCCCCACAAGGTTTGTTTTCCCACAAGGTTTGTTTTCCCACAAGGTTTGTTTTCCCACAAGGTTTGTTTTCCCACAAGGTTTGTTTTCCCACAAGGTTGGTTTTCCCGAAAGGTTTGTCTCCCCACAAGGTTTGTTTTCCCACTAGGTTTGTTTTCCCATAAGGTTGGTTTTCCCACAAGGTTTGTTTTCTCACAAGGTTTGTTTTCCCACAAGGTTGGTTTTCCCGAAAGGTTTGTTTCCCCACAAGGTTGGTTTTCCGACAAGGTTGGTTTTCCCGCAGGGTTTGTTTTCCCAAAAGGTTTGTTTTCCCACAAGGATTGTTTTCTCACAAGGTTTGTTTTCCCACTGTGTTGGTTTGCCCAAAAGGTTCGCTTTCCCACAAGGTTGGTTTTCCCACAAGGTTGGTTTTCCCGCAGGGTTTTTTTCCCCATAAGGTTGGTTTTTCCACAAGGTTTGTTTTCTCACAAGGTTTGTTTTCCCACTAGGTTGTTTTTCCCACTAGGTTTGTTTTCCCACAAGGTTTGTTTTCCACCAAGGTTGGTTTTCCCGCAGGGTTTCTTTCCCCATAAGGTTGGTTTTCCGACAAGGTTTGTTTTCTCACAAGGTTTGTTTTCCCACTAGGTTGTTTTTCCCACAAGGTTTGTTTTCCCACTGTGTTGGTTTTCCCAAAAGGTTCGCTTTCCCACAAGGTTGGTTTTCCCACAAGGTTGGTTTTCCCGCAGGGTTGCTTTCCCCATAAGGTTGGTTTTCCCACAAGGTTTGTTTTCTCACAAGGTTTGTTTTCCCACTAGGTTGTTTTTCCCACTAGGTTGGTTTTCCCACAAGGTTTGTTTTCCCACAAGGGTTGTTTTCCCCCAAGGTTTGTTTTCCCGCAAGGTTGGTTTTCCCACAAGGTTTGTTTTCCCACTGTGTTGTTTTTTTCCCAAAAGGTTCGCTTTCCCGCAAGGTTGGTTTTCCCACAAGGTTTGTTTCTCCACAAGGTTTGTTTTCCCACAAGGTTTGTTTTCCCACAAGGTTTGTTTTCCCACAAGGTTTGTTTTCCCACAAGGTTTGTTTTCCCACAAGGTTGGTTTTCCCGAAAGGTTTGTTTCCCCACAAGGTTTGTTTTCCCACTAGGTTTCTTTCCCCACAAGGTTTGTTTTCTCACAAGGTTTGTTTTCCCACAAGGTTTGTTTTCCCACAAGATTTGTTTTCCCACAAGGCTGGTTTTTCCACAGGGTTTGTTTTCCCAAAAGGTTAGTTTTCCCACAAGGTTTGTTTCCCCACAAGGTTTGTTTCCCCACAAGGTTTTTTTTTCCCACAAGGATTGTTTTCTCACAAGGTTTGTTTTCCCACTGTGTTGGTTTTCCCAAAAGGTTCGCTTTCTCACAAGGTTGGTTTTCCCACAAGGTTGGTTTTCCCGCAGGGTTTCTTGCCCCATAAGGTTGGTTTTCCCACAAGGTTTGTTTTCTCACAAGATTTGTTTTCCCACTAGGTTGTTTTTCCCACTAGGTTTGTTTTCCCACAAGGTTGGTTTTCCCCCAAGGTTGGTTTTCCCGCAGGGTTTCTTTCCCCATAAGGTCGGTTTTCCGACAAGGTTTGTTTTCTCACAGGGTTTGTTTTCCCACTAGGTTATTTTTCCCACTAGGTTGGTTTTCCCACAAGGTTTGTTTTCCCACAAGGTTTGTTTTCCCACAAGGTTGTTTTTCCCACTAGGTTGGTTTTCCCACAAGGTTTGTTTTCCCACAAGGTTTGTTTTCCCCCAAGGTTGGTTTTCCCGCAAGGTTGGTTTTCCCACAAGGTTTGTTTTACCACTGTGTTGGTTTTCCCAAAAGGTTCGATTTCCCGCAAGGTTGGTTTTCCCAAAAGGTTTGTTTCCCCACAAGGTTTGTTTTCCTACAAGGTTTGTTTTCCCACAAGGTTTGTTTTCCCACAAGGTTTGTTTTCCCACAAGGTTGGTTTTCCCGAAAGGTTTGTTTCTCCACAAGGTTTGTTTTCCCACTAGGTTTGTTTTCCCATAAGTTTGGTTTTCCCACAAGGTTTGTTTTCTCACAAGGTTTGTTTTCCCACTAGGTTAGTTTCCCCACAAACTTTGTTTTCTCACAAGGTTTGTTTTTCCACAAGGTTTGTTTTAACACAAGGTTTGTTTTCCCACAAGGTTTGTTTTCCCACAAGGTTGGTTTTCCCACAAGGTTGGTTTTCCCGCAGGGTTTGTTTTCCCACAAGGTTAGTTTTCCCGCAAGGTTTGTTTCCCCACAAGGTTTGTTTTCCCACAAGGATTGTTTTCTCACAAGGTTTGTTTTCCCACTAGGTTTGTTTCCCCACAAGGTTTGTTTTCCCACAAGGTTTGTTTTCCCCCAAGGTTGGTTTTCCCGCAAGGTTGGTTTTCCCATAAGGTTTGTTTTCCCACTGTGTTGGTTTTCCCAAAAGGTTCGCTTTCCCACAAGGTTGGTTTTCCCACAAGGTTGGTTTTCCAGCAGGGTTGCTTTCCCCATAAGGTTGGTTTTCCCACAAGGTTTGTTTTCTCACAAGGTTTGTTTTCCCACTAGGTTGTTTTTCCCACTAGGTTGGATTTCCCACAAGGTTTGTTTTCCCACAAGGTTTGTTTTCCCCCATGGTTGGTTTTCCCGCAAGGTTGGTTTTCCCACAAGGTTTGTTTTCCCACTGTGTTGGTTTTCCCAAAAGGTTCGTTTTTCCGCAAGGTTGGTTTTCCCACAAGGTTTGTTTCCCCACAAGGTTTGTTTTCCCACAAGGTTTGTTTTCCCACAAGGTTTGTTTTCCCACAAGGTTTGTTTTCCCACAAGGTTTGTTTTCCCACAAGGTTGGTTTTCCCGAAAGGTTTGTCTCCCCACAAGGTTTGTTTTCCCACTAGGTTTGTTTTCCCATAAGGTTGGTTTTCCCACAAGGTTTGTTTTCTCACAAGGTTTGTTTTCCCACAAGGTTGGTTTTCCCGAAAGGGAAGGTTTGTTTCCCCACAAGGTTTGTTTTCCCATAAGGATTGTTTTCTCACAAGGTTTGTTTTCCCACTAGGTTTGTTTCCCCACAAGGTTTGTTTTCCCACAAGGTTTGTTTTCCCCCAAGATTGGTTTTCCCGCAAGGTTGGTTTTCCCATAAGGTTTGTTTTCCCACTGTGTTGGTTTTCCCAAAAGGTTCGCTTTCCCACAAGGTTGGTTTTCCCACAAGGTTGGTTTTCCAGCAGGGTTGCTTTCCCCATAAGGTTGGTTTTCCCACAAGGTTTGTTTTCTCACAAGGTTTGTTTTCCCACTAGGTTGTTTTTCCCACTAGGTTGGTTTTCCCACAAGGTTTGTTTTCCCACAAGGTTTGTTTTCCCCCATGGTTGGTTTTCCCGCAAGCTTGGTTTTCCCACAAGGTTTGTTTTCCCACTGTGTTGGTTTTCCCAAAAGGTTCGTTTTTCCGCAAGGTTGGTTTTCCCACAAGGTTTGTTTCCCCACAAGGTTTGTTTTCCCACAAGGTTTGTTTTCCCACAAGGTTTGTTTTCCCACAAGGTTTGTTTTCCCACAAGGTTTGTTTTCCCACAAGGTTGGTTTTCCCGAAAGGTTTGTCTCCCCACAAGGTTTGTTTTCCCACTAGGTTTGTTTTCCCATAAGGTTGGTTTTCCCACAAGGTTTGTTTTCTCACAAGGTTTGTTTTCCCACAAGGTTGGTTTTCCCGAAAGGTTTGTTTCCCCACAAGGTTGGTTTTCCGACAAGGTTGGTTTTCCCGCAGGGTTTGTTTTCCCAAAAGGTTTGTTTTCCCACAAGGATTGTTTTCTCACAAGGTTTGTTTTCCCACTGTGTTGGTTTGCCCAAAAGGTTCGCTTTCCCACAAGGTTGGTTTTCCCACAAGGTTGGTTTTCCCGCAGGGTTTCTTTCCCCATAAGGTTGGTTTTTCCACAAGGTTTGTTTTCTCACAAGGTTTGTTTTCCCACTAGGTTGTTTTTCCCACTAGGTTTGTTTTCCCACAAGGTTTGTTTTCCACCAAGGTTGGTTTTCCCGCAGGGTTTCTTTCCCCATAAGGTTGGTTTTCCGACAAGGTTTGTTTTCTCACAAGGTTTGTTTTCCCACTAGGTTGTTTTTCCCACAAGGTTTGTTTTCCCACTGTGTTGGTTTTCCCAAAAGGTTCGCTTTCCCACAAGGTTGGTTTTCCCACAAGGTTGGTTTTCCCGCAGGGTTGCTTTCCCCATAAGGTTGGTTTTCCCACAAGGTTTGTTTTCTCACAAGGTTTGTTTTCCCACTAGGTTGTTTTTCCCACTAGGTTGGTTTTCCCACAAGGTTTGTTTTCCCACAAGGGTTGTTTTCCCCCAAGGTTTGTTTTCCCGCAAGGTTGGTTTTCCCACAAGGTTTGTTTTCCCACTGTGTTGTTTTTTTCCCAAAAGGTTCGCTTTCCCGCAAGGTTGGTTTTCCCACAAGGTTTGTTTCTCCACAAGGTTTGTTTTCCCACAAGGTTTGTTTTCCCACAAGGTTTGTTTTCCCACAAGGTTTGTTTTCCCACAAGGTTTGTTTTCCCACAAGGTTGGTTTTCCCGAAAGGTTTGTTTCCCCACAAGGTTTGTTTTCCCACTAGGTTTGTTTCCCCACAAGGTTTGTTTTCTCACAAGGTTTGTTTTCCCACAAGGTTTGTTTTCCCACAAGGTTTTTTTTCCCACAAGGTTGGTTTTCCCGAAAGGTTTGTTTCCCCACAAGGTTGGTTTTCCCACAAGGTTGGTTTTCCCACAGGGTTTGTTTTCCCACAAGGTTAGTATTCCCGCAAGGTTTGTTTTCCCACAAGGTTAGTTTAGGTTAGAAAACCAAAACAGTGGGAAAACAAACCTTGTGGGAAAACAAACCTTGTGGGGAGACAAACCCTAACCTTTTGGGAAAACAAACCCTGCGGGAAAACCAACCTTGTGGGAAAACAAACCTTGTGGGAAAACAAACCTTGTGGGAAAACAAACCTTGTGGGAAAACAAACCTGATGGGGAAACAAACCTTGTGGGAAAACCAACCTTGTGAGAAAACTAACCTTGTGGGAAAACCAACCTTGTGGGTAAACCAACCTAGTGGAAAAACAAATCTTGTGGGAAAACAAACCTAGTGGGAAAACAAACCTTGTGGGAAAACCAACCTTGTGGGAAAATCAACTTTGCGGGAAAACCAACCTTGGGGGAAAACAAACCTTGTGGGAAAACTAACCTTTTGGGAAAACCAACCTTGCGGGAAAGTGAACCTTTTGGGAAAACCAACACAGTGGGAGAACAAACCTTGTGGGAAAACCAAACTGGCGGGAAAACCAACCTTGGGGGAAAAAAAACCTTGTGGGAAAACAAACCTTGTGGGAAAACCAACCTAGTGGGAAAAACAACCTAGTGGGAAAACAAACCTTGTGAGAAAACAAACCTTGTGGGAAAACCAACCTTATGGGGAAAGAAACCCTGCGGGAAAACCAACCTTGTGGGAAAACCAACCTTGTGGGAAAGCGAAACTTTTGGGAAAACCAACACAGTGGGAAAACAAACCTTGTGGAAAAACAAACCTTGTGGGAAAACAAACCTTGTGGGGAAACAAACCTTGTGGGAAAACCAGCCTTGTTTTAAAACTAACCTTGAGGGAAAACCAACCTTGTGGGAAAACCAACCTAGTGGGAAAACAAATCTTGTGGGAAAACAAACCTTGTGAGAAAACTAACCGTGTGGGAAAACCAACCTTGTGGGAAAACTAACCTTGCGGGAAAACCAACCTTGGGGGAAAACAAATCTTGTGGGAAAACAAACCTTGTGGGAAACCCAACCTAGTGGGAAAACAAACCTTGTGAGAAAACAAAACTTGTGGGAAAACCAACTTTATGGGAAAACAAACCTAGTGGGAAAGACAAACCATGTGGGGAAACAAAATTTTCGGGTAAACCAACCTTGTGGGACAACCAACCTAGTGGAAAAACAAACCTAGTGGGAAAACAAACCTTGTGGGGAAACAAACCTTTCGGGAAAACCAACCTTGTGGGAAAACAAACCTTGTGGGAAAACAAACCTTGTGGGAAAACAAACCTTGTGGGAAAACAAACCTTGTGGGGAAACAAACCTTTTGGGAAAACCAACCTTGCGGGAAAGCGAACCTTTTGGGAAAACCAACACAGTGGGAGAACAAACCTTGTGGGAAAACCAACCTGGCGGGAAAACCAACCTTGGGGGAAAACAAACCTTGTAGGAAAACAAACCTTGTGGGAAAACCAACTGTGACAGTTTCGTCACAGTTCGTAGCCCCTCGCGGGCAAGCGTCGATCCGGCGTCTCAAGGGATCGAGGGGCGCCGGCCAGTAGAATGAATTAAGTGTTGTTTTGTATGTTGTTATGAATTATCGTCAGAATAAAGTTAGGCTTTGCACTAGGAAGGTCTCTTAGCGTTTAGAGTTAGGAAGAACTTTCACACTGGTGATTCAGCGGAAGTTGGATTAGTGAACCTGGGAGATCGGAGAGGTACGGTAAATTCGTATTTTTAAGTTAGTTTCGTGTTACGAGAAGACCTGGAGGTAGTTAATAAACCGACGACTAGATCTGTTTCCGTAAGAGACGGAACTAAACATTACGAACTAGTACCATTACGCGGTTCTCCGCAGAAGCTGTTCGCTTCTGAGGTTGCGTACGAATCTAGCAGTAATTCCGATTTTCAAAGCGTCTTCGACGAAAGCCTTACGCATCGTTCCACAGCTACCGAAATGACAGACGTTAAGACAAACGCGTCTTCGACAGGGGATACGACGACCCTCGCCGCAGTTAACGCACTAATTTCGAAATTCGACACGATTTTGGACTCAATGCGCGATTCGCACAATGTTCAGATTTCGCAGTTGAATCAAGAACGTCAAGCGTTGTTACAGTCATTAAATAAACCGAGGGAGCCGTCACTCCAGAAAATGTCGGAAAGGGATGATATTGACTCATTCCTGACCGCATTCGAGAATACTTCGACGTTATGCGCATGGGACGATAACGCGAAAGTAGTGAGGCTTATGCCTCTATTGTCCGGTAAAGCCTTAGAAGCCATTGCAGGTTTGACCGCCGTCCAACTAGCGAGTTTTGCGACCGTTAAAGCGAGTATTTTGAAAAAATACAGCATTACGCCTGATTCTTATAGAACAAAGTTCCGAGAATTGCTTAAATCCGAGTCTATGACATTCCAAGAGTTTGGGGATAAACTAGGCCATTACGCTAGGAAGTGGATGGAACTTAGCGAAACAGATCTGACAGGAAACGCAAAAATGTCGGAAAATATCGAAAAAATTGTTCTCGAACAGTTCATTAATAGCGTACGTATTTCAGGACTCGAACTCTACTTACGTCAGAGTAACCCCCGAACGGTACAAGACGCAGTCGGAATGGCGGAGAACTTTTCCGAAGCGTGGAAAAAATCAACGGCGAAAAGCGGACAAGTCCGACGAGAGGACGATAGGCAGTCCGGTTCGAAAACAGGTAAAGAAGTGGTTTGTTTCCTTTGCAAGAAAAGTGGCCATTATAAGATTAAATGCCCACTGAACGACTCAAGCGAGAGTCCAAGGAGAACGCGAAAAGCCGCGAACGTAGCGCTCTGGTCCTATACGACAGACGGAATCGCGATTTCGGCGGCAAAATTGAGTAACGAGGGATCAGCCCAATTATTTGCAGGTTCGGTAGACGGACGAGAAGTTTCGTTTCTGATCGACAGCGGTAGTGACGTCACTTTCGTCAGGTCCGACTTAGTAGATAGATCGAAGCTGAATACAGATACTACGTTTAGCATCGGATGTGTTCATTCAGATCTTCGTACTTACCCAACTGCGGAAGTTGAGTTGGAAATGCAAACCGAACACGGGCGCAAGTTCACCAATAGACTGCGGGTTGCAGTCTCGGACAAGCTGCGTTACGAGGGAATCCTTGGTAGAGACTTTAAGGATTTCTGGGCTCTTTCAGGTCAGTCGGTCTGGGGAAAGCGTAAATTGTCAGAGAACAGAAGCGAGGAGTCGGAGGCTTCGTTCGAGCTCGAATGCAATGTGGGCTCCTCCTTCGAGGACGACTTGTTTTCGGAGACAATTAAGGCGGCGAAAAAATCAAGGCGCGAGAGACGGGTGGACAAAGAGCAACATAACACCAGAGTGCAGTCACGAACAACAGACGCGGGAGTACAGACATGTTTCGAAGACGAGCAGCAGTCTGACCCGACTCTATCGGCGCTCTGGAAGAAAGCGAAATCTCTAGAAACCGAAAACGACACGGTAAGTTTTTTGGTTGAAGATAATCGTTTAGTTAGAAAGGTACACGATCCGAGCACCAGGGAAATTACGTCCCAGTTAGTTCTACCGCGATGCGAGTGGCAGAAGGTTCTGGAGTTAGCACATAACTCTCCAGAGGGTGGCCATTTAGGCCGAGACAAAACGGTTTCTAAAATCCTAGGTCATTTTTTCTGGCCTAAGTTGTACTCGGATGTGGCAAAACACTGCCAAGCGTGTGAAGACTGTCAAATGGTAGCACGGGCTACAAAACGTGACCTAGTGCCGATACACACGATAGAGCAAGCGAGCTATCCATTCGAACGAATAGGTATGGATTTTGTGGGACCACTCAAACGAAGTAAGAAGGGGAACCTTTGGCTCCTCGTCATTGTCGACTACTACTCTAAATGGCCTGAGGGGTACCCGCTCCGGTCCTGCAAGGCCGAAAGAGTAGTCGAGGTTCTGAAGTCGTATTTCGGCCGTTTTGGTTACCCCCGCGAACTGATTCATGATCAGGGCAGTCATTTTATGAACAAGACCGTTTTGGAAATGCTCAAGCTAAACGGGGTCAAATCTAAACCCAGTTCCGTAACGCACGCGCAGACAAACGAACCGAAAAATTGGGATAGCCTGCTACCCTCGATACTTTTCGCGTACAGAGAAGCGAAGCACGCTTCTACGGGTCTCTCGCCTTTCCAGGTAGTTTTCGGAAAAAATCCACGAGGCCCACTCGAGGTCGCGAAAGAAAGTTTCACGTCGGAACAGAATAACGGGATTGCTCCGAGTAACTCGTATTGTTTTTCACAGCTCCGAGCTCGGCTCGACAAGATCGACGATGTGTTAAAGGGAAAGTTCGACGGGGCGTCGGCTAGACAGACAAAATACAAGCCCAGCCGTGGTCCAAAACCCGATTTCGAGGAAGGGGACAGAGTCCTCGTCTTACAACCGACGGGCAGTTCGAAATTGGAACGCCAGTGGACTGGCCCTCTAGTGGTATCCAAGCGCATCGGTAAGTTAGATTACCTTATTTCCGGTTTCGAAGGAAAGAAGAAAAGAAAAGTTCTTCACGTCAATTTGCTACGAAAATACCATGAGCCAAGGCAATGCTATTTTTCCGTTGTCCTATCGGAGGACGATGACGAAGTTCTAACCCCACCGAGGTTAGCGACTTTCGAGACTGAAGACCAATCGGGTCCGGAAAAAGTTAGCATAGGTCCTCAGTTAACAACCGTACAAACCAAGCAAATACAGGATCTGCTTGAAAAGTACGAGGGTGTTTTGAGCAAATTGCCGGGAAAAACCGATCTCGCTACTCACAGCATAGATACGGGGGATGCTAAACCCATACGAAAACAGGCTTACAGAATTCCTCTTAGCCGCAGGCAGGCGGTCGACGAAGAAGTTAAACGAATGCTAGAGGCAGGAATCGTCCGACGTTCGCGCAGTAACTGGAGTTTCCCAGTTGTCCTTGAGGCCAAGAAAGATAAGTCTGTCCGTCTGTGCGTTGATTATAGGGAACTGAACAAGGTCACGATAAATAATACCCCATATCTGATGCCGAGAATCGACGACCTAATCGCTCGCGTAGGTCGCGCCAAATATATCAGCGTTTTAGACATGACTAAGGGGTATTTTCAACTAGTCATGGATCCGGGAAGCATTGAGAAAACAGCGTTCGTAACCCACTCCGGGCATTTCGAATTTCTAAGGATGCCATTCGGACTCCGAGACGCTGGCGCCACCTTCCAAGAACTCATGGATAAAATTCTGGATGGTGCTGATGATCATGCAGACGCTTACTACGATGATTTAGTCGTGTTCAGCGAAACATGGGAGGAACATTTAGCACATTTAGAAGATGTTTTAGGGAGGCTGCGCGACGCTTGCTTGACAGCGAATCCGAAGAAGTGCCGTTTCGGTTTCGAACGAGTCGAATATCTCGGGCATGTCGTCGGGAATGGCGAAATTCGGGTGACGGACGATTCAGATTTTAACAGATCGAGGCTCTAATTTCACATAAAAAATGTTTGAAGAAATTATGAAAGTCATGAGCATGCACCACCTCACCACTACTTCTTTCCGTCCAAATTGCAACGGTCAGGTCGAGAGAATGCACCGGACTGTGAAAGACATTCTTTCCCAGTACCTCTCCCCCAGTCGAGATGACTGGGACGAACACTTGCCGTTTGCGATATTTTGGTTGAATACCGCACATAACGTGTCTACTAAGGAGACCCCGTTTTATGCTATGTTTTTGCGTGATCCCATGCCTTCCCTTTTCGATGTGGCACCACGTCGCCTGTTTTATGATTCTATGGAGAACTACAAATCTGAGATCCTAAACAGAATGAAAATAGCACATGACCAGATTTCTGCCAATATTCATGTTTCAAAACATAAGCAGAAATCCCAGTACGATAAAGATTGCGAAAAATTCACCCCACATAGGCCTGGTGATATTGTTTTTCTCAAAGTCCCCCCTGCCCCTGGTATAGGTTCAAAACTTCGTAAAGAGCGCGCAGATGGACCATACCGCGTTATTCGCGTTATGAATGAAGGCCGGAATTATGAGATCCAAAAGTTCGGATCAAAGACGCAGGTCGTCCATTTTGACCGTTTGGAGGGATCTAGGTTAAGATCCCCATGGGTATTAGAAACCAAGGCTGAATCGACAAATTTGCCTGCCGTGCCGGCTAGTGAACGCCAGGTTTTACCCCCAATCGCAACGATTACGGAGCAATCTGCTCCATGTTCAGTACCGTTGGACTTGGTAGCGCTGGGTAACGCGCCTCTACTTCTGCCGCAAACACCAAGGGCCTCGAATTATTGTCACCTCGACAACCCTATCCCAGAATCTTTCTTACTACGACCAACGACAGAAGCACCAATGTGCCCTCGTATATCGCCGCCACATTTTGGCAGTGAGTCAAATCTTCTCGAGACAACTGTCTTTTGCGAGGCGCCGGTGTTAAGGCCCGCCTCAATAACCCCTACCACTCTCCCTCCCCAGAACAGCACCCGAAAGGTTTGTTTCCCCACAAGGTTTGTTTTCCCACAAGGTTGGTTTTCCCGCAAGGTCTGTTTTCCCACAAGGTTAGTTTTCCCGCAAGGTTTGTTTCCCCACAAGGTTTGTTTTCCCACAAGGATTGTTTTCTCACAAGGTTTGTTTTCCCACAAGGTTTGTTTTCCCACTGTGTTGGTTTTCCCAAAAGGGTCGCTTTCCCACAAGGTTGGTTTTCCTACAAGGTTGGTTTTCCCGCAGGGTTGCTTTCCCCATAAGGTTGGTTTTCCCACAAGGTTTGTTTTCTCACAAGGTTTGTTTTCCAACTAGGTTGTTTTTCCCACGAGGTTGGTTTTCCCACAAGGTTTGTTTTCCCACAAGCTTTGTTTTCCCCCAAAGTTGGTTTTCCCGCAAGGTTGGTTTTCCCACAAGGTTTGTTTTCCCACTGTGTTGGTTTTCCCAAAAGGTTCGCTTTCCCGCAAGGTTGGTTTTCCCACAAGGTTTGTTTCCCCTCAAGGTTTGTTTTCCCATAAGGTTTGTTTTCCCACAAGGTTCGTTTTCCCACAAGGTTTGTTTTCCCACAAGGTTTGTTTTCCCAAAAGGTTGGTTTTCCCGAAAGGTTTGTTTCCCCACAAGGTTTGTTTTCCCACTAGGTTTGTTTTCCCATAAGGTTGGTTTTCCCACAAGGTTTGTTTTCTCACAAGGTTTGTTTTCCCGCTAGGTTTGTTTCCCCACAAGGTTTGTTTTCTCACAAGGTTTGTTTTCCCACAAGGTTTGTTTTCCCACAGGGTTTGTTTTCCCACAAGGTTTGTTTTCCCACAAGGTTGGTTTTCCCGAAAGGTTTGTTTCCCCACAAGGTTGGTTTTCCCGCAAGGTTTGTTTTCCCACAAGGTTAGTTTTCCCGCAAGGTTTGTTTCCCCACAAGGTTTGTTTTCTCACAAGGTTTGTTTTCCCACTAGGTTTGTTTCCCCACAAGGTTTGTTTTCTCACAAGGTTTGTTTTCCCACAAGGTTTGTTTTCCCACAAGGTTTGTTTTCCCATAAGGTTTGTTTTCCCACAAGGTTTGTTTTCCCATAAGGTTTGTTTTCCCACAAGGTTGGTTTTCCCGAAAGGTTTGTTTCCCCACAAGGTTTGTTTTCCCACAAGGATTGTTTTCTCACAACTTTTGTTTTCCCACTAGGTTTGTTTTCCCACTGTGTTGTTTTTCCCAAAAGGTTGGTTTTCCCACAAGGTTGGTTTTCCCGCAGGGTTGCTTTCCCCATAAGGTTGGTTTTCCCACAAGGTTTGTTTTCTCACAAGGTTGGTTTTCCCGAAAGGTTTGTTTCCCCACAAGGTTGGTTTTCCCACAAGGTTGGTTTTGCCGCAAGGTTTGTTTTCCCACAAGGTTAGTTTTCTCACAAGGTTTGTTTTCCCACAAGCTTTGTTTTCCCCCAAGGTTGGTTTTCCCGCATGGTTGGTTTTCCCACAAGGTTTGTTTCCCCACAAGGTTTGTTTTTTCACAAGGTTTGTTTCCCCACAAGGTTGGTTTTCCCACAAGGTTGGTTTTCCCGCAAGGTTTGTTTCCCCACAAGGTTTGTTTTCTCACAAGGTTTGTTTTCCCACAAGCTTTGTTTTCCCCCAAGGTTGGTTTTCCCGCAAGGTTGGTTTTCCCACAAGGTTTGTTTTCCCACTGTGTTGGTTTTCCCAAAAGGTTCACTTTCCCGCAAGGTTGGTTCTCCCACAAGGTTTGTTTCCCCACAAGGTTTGTTTTCCCATAAGGTCTGTTTTCCCACAAGGTTCGTTTTCCCACAAGGTTTGTTTTCCCACAAGGTTTGTTTTCCCATAAGGTTTGTTTTCCCACAAGGTTTGTTTTCCCACTAGGTTTGTTTTCCCATAAGGTTGGTTTTCCCACAAGGTTTGTTTTCTCACAAGGTTTGTTTTCCCACTAGGTTTGTTTCCCCACAAGGTTTGTTTTCTCACAACGTTTGTTTTCCCACAAGGTTTGTTTTCCCACAAGGTTTGTTTTCCCATAAGGTTTGTTTTCCCACAAGGTTGGTTTTCCCGAAAGGTTTGTTTCCCCACAAGGTTGGTTTTCCCACAAGGTTGGTTTTCCCGCAAGGTTTGTTTTCCCACAAGGTTAGTTTTCCCGCAAGGTATGTTTCCCCACCAGGTTTGTTTTCCCACAAGGATTGTTTTCTCACAAGGTTTGTTTTCCCACTAGGTTTGTTTCCTCACAAGGTTTGTTTTCCCACAAGGTTTGTTTTCCCCCAAGGTTGGATTTCCCGCAAGGTTGGTTTTCCCACAAGGTTTGTTTTCCCACTGTGTTGGTTTTCCCAAAAGGTTCGCTTTCCCACAAGGTTGGTTTTCCCACAAGGTTGGTTTTCCCGCAGGGTTGCTTTCCCCATAAGGTTGGTTTTCCCACAAGGTTTGTTTTCTCACAAGGTTTGTTTTCCCACTAGGTTGTTTTTCCTACGAGGTTGGTTTTCCCACAAGGTTTGTTTTCCCCCAAGCTTTGTTTTCCCCCAAGGTTGGTTTTCCCGCAAGGTTGGTTTTCCCACAAGGTTTGTTTTCCCACTGTGTTGGTTTTCCCAAAAGGTTCGCTTTCCCGCAAGGTTGGTTTTCCCACAAGGTTTGTTTCCCCACAAGGTTTGTTTTCCCATAAGGTTTGTTTTCCCACAAGGTTCATTTTCCCACAAGGTTTGTTTTCCCACAAGGTTTGTTTTCCCATAAGGTTTGTTTTCCCACAAGGTTGGTTTTCCCGAAAGGTTTCTTTCCCCACAAGGTTGGTTTTCCCACAAGGTTGGTTTTCCCGCAAGGTCTGTTTTCCCACAAGGTCAGTTTTCCCGCAAGGTTTGTTTCCCCACAAGGTTTGTTTTCCCACAAGGATTGTTTTCTCACAAGGTCTGTTTTCCCACAAGGTTTGTTTTCCCACAAGGTTGGTTTTCCCGCAGGGTTGCTTTCCCCATAAGGTTGGTTTTCCCACAAGGTTTGTTTTCTCACAAGGTTTGTTTTCCCACTAGGTTGTTTTTCCCACGAGGTTCGCTTTCCCGCAAGGTTGGTTTTCCCACAAGGTTTGTTTCCCCACAAGGTTTGTTTTCCCATAAGGTTTGTTTTCCCACAAGGTTCGTTTTCCCACAAGGTTTGTTTTCCGACAAGGTTTGTTTTCCCAAAAGGTTGGTTTTCCCGAAAGGTTTGTTTCCCCACAAGGTTTGTTTTCCCACTAGGTTTGTTTTCCCATAAGGGGGAAAAACAACTGTGGCTCCGAATTTGGAATGAGTCTGATAAACCGCGTTCTGGTATAGTAAACGATTTGCGTTTGAAAACAAAAAGAAAATTCACAAGAGCACTTAAGGACCACAAAATTATGCTGATTCAAAAAAATGTTGACAAGATAGCGAGTGACCCTTCTCTTTTGTGGAAAATTGTTAAACGTACAGACCGGGCCTCTGCTCTCAGTATTCCTGAAATTAGTTGGATTGATTATTATAAAAGTGAGTTTTCGTCACCCGATCCGGCTACAGAAAGTAAATTTGAAAAAGAGCTTGATAGTACACTGGCTAAATTTCCACGGTCTGCTTTTGCAGTGACTCCGTCTGACGTAAAAGGTGCCCTAAGAAAGATTAAGAAAAAAACATCCACTGGTATTGATCTGGTCTCCACAAAACATTTTGAAAACGCAAGCGATCTGCTTGCGCAGCATCTTTCACTGTTGTTTCAGATGTCAATTTCATCAGGTATTGTGCCTCAGCAGTTTTGCGTCGGCCAGATCACGCCTATTCCCAAAAAAGGGAAAAAAGATCTTGATGATTGTCGATCGTATCGTCCTATAACCGTTTCTTGCACTTCGTTTAAAATTTTTGAGTCTATTATTCTTAGTGAAATTTCCCGGAAGTGTTCTGTTCCTTCGCATCAGTTCGGTTTCCAGAAAAGACTGAGTCGGGAGCATGCTCTCTTCGCCCTGTTTAATGTTCTTGCGGATGTGGAAGGCTCCGGGGATTTCCTTGTACTTTGTGCACTGGACATAGCCAGAGCTTTCGATTCTTGTATTTTTGCCCAAATTTTGGCAGAAGCTGTAAAAAGAGGGGTTGATCCCTCCGTTATTAAATGTCTTCGTTATATGTACAGTCATCTCAGAGCTAAAATGAAAGGGGGGTCGGACCTCTTCAATGTATTAAAAGGTGTAAGACAGGGAGGTTTAACTTCCCCTGCTCTTTTCAACAACTCGGTTCTTCCTGCTCAAAATTCTGTCGAGTGCACGTGTATTTATGGCGGTATTGATGTGTCCCTATTTACTTACGCCGATGATATTTTAAATCTAAGTCGCACTTTTTTGGGAAGTGAGAGTACGTTTGCGAAACTAAAACATGAATATCAGCAGATCGGTCTGAGTTTTAATGTTGACAAAACCGTAGCAATTGCTTTCAATCTTAAGGGTAATCCAAACAAGCGACTTGAACTTGGTGAAACATCTATTCCGCTTTCTGAAAGTCTTGTTTACCTTGGTATGCCCATCGGAAAAACCATTAAAGAAACAATCAAGCTTGCTATTCAAAACCTCGCTAAAAAGATACGGATCGCTTACGCTTCACTTGCTTCTAATATCACACGTCTTAGTCGGTTTCATCTTTCTAAACTTTACAACAGTCTAACTGTGCCCCATCTTCTTGCTATGTCCCCCATTTGGCAATTTTTGTCTGCTTCTAATAAGAAAAATGTTCACCGGATGTATTTTAAGTTTGCCAAGTATCTGCTGCATTTGCCCCCTTGGACCAGCAATTCTTTTTTGGCGCAGAAATTCCATCTGGTTCTGCCTGCTAAAATTATTGATAAGAGAGTGGAAGATTTCAAATCTTCCGCTAGTAAACTGAACCACCAGTGGTCTTCGCTTTTCGTGTAATCTGTAGTTATGTTTGTGCTGTGTTTAGTGTAAAGTTTTCCTACGTGCATTGTCTGTTGTTGTTTTTTTTCTTCTCCTTTTTTTTTTGTACTCCGTCACTAGGGCCACACACCCTCCATTGTTTTTGACGGGTAATAAACAGATTGATTGATTGATTGAAGGTTGGTTTTCCCACAAGGTTTGTTTTCTCACAAGGTTTGTTTTCCCACTAGGTTTGTTTCCCCACAAGGTTTGTTTTCTCACAAGGTTTGTTTTCCCACAAGGTTTGTTTTCCCACAAGGTTTGTTTTCCCACAAGGTTTGTTTTCCCACAAGGTTGGTTTTCCCGAAAGGTTTGTTTCCCCACAAGGTTGGTTTTCCCGCAAGGTTTGTTTTCCCACAAGGTTAGTTTTCCCGCAAGGTTTGTTTCCCCACAAGGTTTGTTTTCTCACAAGGTTTGTTTTCCCACTAGGTTTGTTTCCCCACAAGGTTTGTTTTCTCACAAGGTTTGTTTTCCCACAAGGTTTGTTTTCCCACAAGGTTTGTTTTCCCATAAGGTTTGTTTTCCCACAAGGTTTGTTTTCCCATAAGGTTTGTTTTCCCACAAGGTTGGTTTTCCCGAAAGGTTTGTTTCCCCACAAGGTTTGTTTTCCCACAAGGATTGTTTTCTCACAACTTTTGTTTTCCCAATAGGTTTGTTTTCCCACTGTGTTGTTTTTCCTAAAAGGTTCGCTTTCCCAAAAGGTTGGTTTTCCCACAAGGTTGGTTTTCCCGCAGGGTTGCTTTCCCCATAAGGTTGGTTTTCCCACAAGGTTTGTTTTCTCACAAGGTTGGTTTTCCCGAAAGGTTTGTTTCCCCACAAGGTTGGTTTTCCCACAAGGTTGGTTTTGCCGCAAGGTTTGTTTTCCCACAAGGTTAGTTTTCTCACAAGGTTTGTTTTCCCACAAGCTTTGTTTTCCCCCAAGGTTGGTTTTCCCGCATGGTTGGTTTTCCCACAAGGTTTGTTTCCCCACAAGGTTTGTTTTTTCACAAGGTTTGTTTCCCCACAAGGTTGGTTTTCCCACAAGGTTGGTTTTCCCGCAAGGTTTGTTTCCCCACAAGGTTTGTTTTCTCACAAGGTTTGTTTTCCCACAAGGTTTGTTTTCCCACAAGGTTTGTTTTCCCACAAGGTTTGTTTTCCCACAAGGTTGGTTTTCCCGAAAGGTTTGTTTCCCCACAAGGTTGGTTTTCCCGCAAGGTTTGTTTTCCCACAAGGTTAGTTTTCCCGCAAGGTTTGTTTCCCCACAAGGTTTGTTTTCTCACAAGGTTTGTTTTCCCACTAGGTTTGTTTCCCCACAAGGTTTGTTTTCTCACAAGGTTTGTTTTCCCACAAGGTTTGTTTTCCCACAAGGTTTGTTTTCCCATAAGGTTTGTTTTCCCACAAGGTTTGTTTTCCCATAAGGTTTGTTTTCCCACAAGGTTGGTTTTCCCGAAAGGTTTGTTTCCCCACAAGGTTTGTTTTCCCACAAGGATTGTTTTCTCACAACTTTTGTTTTCCCAATAGGTTTGTTTTCCCACTGTGTTGTTTTTCCTAAAAGGTTCGCTTTCCCAAAAGGTTGGTTTTCCCACAAGGTTGGTTTTCCCGCAGGGTTGCTTTCCCCATAAGGTTGGTTTTCCCACAAGGTTTGTTTTCTCACAAGGTTGGTTTTCCCGAAAGGTTTGTTTCCCCACAAGGTTGGTTTTCCCACAAGGTTGGTTTTCCCGCAAGGTTTGTTTTCCCACAAGGTTAGTTTTCTCACAAGGTTTGTTTTCCCACAAGCTTTGTTTTCCCCCAAGGTTGGTTTTCCCGCAAGGTTGGTTTTCCCACAAGGTTTGTTTCCCCACAAGGTTTGTTTTCTCACAAGGTTTGTTTCCCCACAAGGTTGGTTTTCCCACAAGGTTGGTTTTCCCGCAAGGTTTGTTTCCCCACAAGGTTTGTTTTCTCACAAGGTTTGTTTTCCCATAAGGTTTGTTTTCCCACAAGGTTGGTTTTCCCGAAAGGTTTGTTTCCCCACAAGGTTTGTTTTCTCACAAGGTTTGTTTCCCCACAAGGTTGGTTTTCCCACAAGGTTGGTTTTCCCGCAAGGTTTGTTTCCCCACAAGGTTTGTTTTCTCACAAGGTTTGTTTTCCCACAAGCTTTGTTTTCCCCCAAGGTTGGTTTTCCCGCAAGGTTGGTTTTCCCACAAGGTTTGTTTTCCCACTGTGTTGGTTTTCCCAAAAGGTTCGCTTTCCCGCAAGGTTGGTTCTCCCACAAGGTTTGTTTCCCCACAAGGTTTGTTTTCCCATAAGGTTTGTTTTCCCACAAGGTTCGTTTTCCCACAAGGTTTGTTTTCCCACAAGGTTTGTTTTCCCATAAGGTTTGTTTTCCCACAAGGTTTGTTTTCCCGAAAGGTTTGTTTCCCCACAAGGTTGGTTTTCCCACAAGGTTGGTTTTCCCGCAAGGTTTGTTTTCCCACAAGGTTAGTTTTCCCGCAAGGTTTGTTTCTCCAAAAGGTTTATTTTCCCACAAGGATTGTTTTCTCACAAGGTTGGTTTTCCCACTAGGTTTGTTTTCCCACTGTGTTCGTTTTCCCGAAAGGTTCGCTTTCCCACAAGGTTGGTTTTCCCACAAGGAGGTTTTCCCGCAGGGTTGCTTTCCCCATAAGGTTGGTTTTCCCACAAGGTTTGTTTTCTCATAAGGTTTGTTTTCCCACTAGGTTGTTTTTCCCACGAGGTTGGTTTTCCCACAAGGTTTGTTCTCCCACAAGCTTTGTTTTCCCCCAAGGTTGGTTTTCCCGCAAGGTTGGTTTTCCCACAAGGTTTGTTTTCCCACTGTGTTGGTTTTAACAAAAGGTTCGCTTTCCCGCAAGGTTGGTTTTCCCACAAGGTTTGTTTCCCCACAAGGTTTGCTTTCCCATAAGGTTTGTTTTCCCACAAGGTTCGTTTTCCCACAAGGTTTGTTTTCCCACAAGGTTTGTTTTCCCACAAGGTTGGTTTTCCCGAAAGATTTGTTTTCCCACTAGGTTTGTTTTCCCATAAGGTTGGTTTTCCCACAAGGTTTGTTTTCTCACAAGGTTCGTTTTCCCACTAGGTTTGTTTCCCCACAAGGTTTGTTTTCTCACAAGGTTTGTTTTCCCACAAGGTTTGTTTTCAAACAAGGTTTGTTTTCCCACAAGGTTTGTTTTCCCACAAGGTTGGTTTTCCCGAAAGGTTTGTTTCCCCACATGGTTGGTTTTCCCACAAGGTTGGCTTTCCCACAAGGTTTGTTTTCCCACAAGGTTAGTTTTCCCGCAAGGTTTGTTTCCCCACAAGGTTTGTTTTCTCACAAGGTTTGTTTTCCCACCAGGTTTGTTGTTTCCCCACAAGGTTTGTTTTCTCACAAGGTTTGTTTTCCCACAAGGTTTGTTTTCCCACAAGGTTTGTTTTCCCATAAGGTTTGTTTTCCCACAAGGTTGGTTTTCCCGAAAGGTTTGTTTCCCCACAAGGTTGGTTTTCCCACAAGGTTGGTTTTCCCGCAAGGTTTGTTTTCCCACAAGGTTAGTTTTCCCGCAAGGTTTGTTTCTCCACAAGGTTTGTTTTCCCACAAGGATTGTTTTCTCACAAGGTTTGTTTTCCCACTAGGTTTATTTTCCCACTGTGTTGGTTTTCCCAAAAGGTTCGCTTTCCCACAAGGTTGGTTTTCCCACAAGGTTGGTTTTCCCGCAGGGTTGCTTTCCCCATAAGGTTGGTTTTCCCACAAGGTTTGTTTTCTCACAAGGTTTGTTTTCCCACTAGGTTGTTTTTCCCACGAGGTTGGTTTTCCCACAAGGTTTGTTTTCCCACAAGCTTTCTTTTCCCCCAAGGTTGGTTTTCCCGCAAGGTTGGTTTTCCCACAAGGTTTATTTTCCCACTGTGTTGGTTTTCCCAAAAGGTTCGCTTTCCCGCAAGGTTGGTTTTCCCACAAGGTTTGTTTCCCCACAAGGTTTGTTTTCCCACAAGGTTAGTTTGCCCGCAATGTTTGTTTCCCCACAAGGTTTGTTTTCTCACAAGGTTTGTTTCCCTACAAGGTTTGTTTTCTCACAAGGTTTGTTTTCCCACAAGGTTTGTTTTCACCCAAGGTTGGTTTTCACGCAAGGTTGGTTTTCCCACAAGGTTTGTTTTCCCACTGTTTTGGTTTTCCCAAAAGGTTCGCTTTCCCACAAGGTTGGTTTTCCCACAAGGTTGGTTTTCCCGCAGGGTTGCTTTCCCCATAAGGTTGGTTTTCCCACAAGGTTTGTTTTCTCACAAGGTTTGTTTTCCCACTAGTTTGTTTTTCCTACGAGTTTGGTTTTCCCACAAGGTTTGTTTTCCCACAAGCTTTGTTTTCCCCCAAGGTTGGTTTTCCCGCAAGGTTGGTTTTCCCACAAGGTTTGTTTTCCCACTGTGTTGGTTTTCCCAAAAGGTTCGCTTTCCCGCAAGGTTGGTTTTCCCACAAGGTTTGTTTCCCCACAAGGTTTGTTTTCCCACAAGGTTTGTTTTCCCATAAGGTTTGTTTTCCCACAAGGTTAGTTTTCCCGAAAGGTTTGTTTCCCCACAAGGTTGGTTTGCCCACAAGGTTGGTTTTCCCGCAAGGTTTGTTTTCCCACAAGGTTAGTTTTCCCGCAAGGTTTGTTTCCCCACAAGGTTTGTTTTCCCACAAGGATTGTTTTCTCACAAGGTTTGTTTTCCCACAAGGTTTGTTTTCCCACTGTGTTGGTTTTCCCAAAAGGGTCGCTTTCCCACAAGGTTGGTTTTCCCACAAGGTTGGTTTTCCCGCAGGGTTGTTTTCCCCATAAGGTTGGTTTTCCCACAAGGTTTGTTTTCTCACAAGGTTGGTTTTCCCGAAAGGTTTGTTTCCCCACAAGGTTGGTTTTCCCACAAGGTTGGTTTTCCCGCAAGGTTTGTTTTCCCACAAGGTTGGTTTTCCCGCAAGGTTTATTTCCCCACAAGGTTTGTTTTCTCACAAGGTTTGTTTTCCCACAAGCTTTGTTTTCCCCCAAGGTTGGTTTTCCCGCAAGGTTGGTTTTCCCACAAGGTTTGTTTTCCCACTGTGTTGGTTTTCCCAAAAGGTTCGCTTTCCCGCAAGGTTGGTTCTCCCACAAGGTTTGTTTCCCCACAAGGTTTGTTTTCCCATAAGGTTTGTTTTCCCACAAGGTTCGTTTTCCCTCAAGGTTTGTTTTCCCACAAGGTTTGTTTTCCCATAAGGTTTGTTTTCCCACAAGGTTTGTTTTCCCGAAAGATTTGTTTCCCCACAAGGTTGGTTTTCCCACAAGGTTGGTTTTCCCGCAAGGTTTGTTTTCCCACAAGGTTAGTTTTCCCGCAAGGTTTGTTTCCTCACAAGGTTTGTTTCCCCACAAGGATTGTTTTCTCACAAGGTTGGTTTTCCCACTAGGTTTGTTTTCCCACTGTGTTGGTTTTCCCAAAAGGTTCGCTTTCCCACAAAGTTGGTTTTCCCACTAGGTTTGTTTCCCCACAAGGTTTGTTTTCTCACAAGGTTTGTTTTCCCACAAGGTTTGTTTTCACACAAGGTTTGTTTTCCCACAAGGTTTGTTTTCCCACAAGGTTGGTTTTCCCGAAAGGTTTGTTTCCCCACAAGGTTGGTTTTCCCACAAGGTTGGTTTTCCCGCAAGGTTTGTTTTCCCACAAGGTTAGTTTTCCCGCAAGGTTTGTTTCCCCACAAGGTTTGTTTTCTCACAAGGTTTGTTTTCCCACAAGCTTTGTTTTCCCCCAAGGTTGGTTTTCCCACAAGCTTTGTTTTCCCCCAAGGTTGGTTTTCCCACAAGGTTTGTTTTCCCACTGTTTTGGTTTTCCCAAAAGGTTCGCTTTCCTGCAAGGTTGGTTTTCCCACAAGGTTGGTTTTCCCACAAGGTTTGTTTTCCCACAAGGTTAGTTTTCCCGCAAGGTTTGTTTCCCCACAAGGTTTGTTTTCCCACAAGGTTTGTTTTCCCATAAGGTTTGTTTTCCCACAAGGTTGGTTTTCCCGCAAGGTTTGTTTTCCCACAAGGTTAGTTTTCCCGCAAGGTTTGTTTCCCCACAAGGTTTGTTTTCCCACAAGGATTGTTTTCCCACAAGGTTTGTTTTCCCATAAGGTTTGTTTTCCCACAAGGTTGGTTTTCCCGCAAGGTTTGTTTTCCCACAAGGTTAGTTTTCCCGAAAGGTTTGTTTCCCCACAAGGTTGGTTTTCCCACAAGGTTGGTTTTCCCGCAAGGTTTGTTTTCCCACAAGGTTAGTTTTCCCGCAAGGTTTGTTTCCCCACAAGGTTTGTTTTCCCACAAGGATTGTTTTCTCACAAGGTTTGTTTTCCCACTAGGTTTATTTTCCCACTGTGTTGGTTTTCCCAAAAGGTTCGCTTTCCCACAAGGTTGATTTTCCCACAAGGTTGGTTTTCCCGCAGGGTTGCTTTCCCCATAAGGTTGGTTTTCCCACAAGGTTTGTTTTCTCACAAGGTTTGTTTTCCCACTAGGCTGTTTTTCCCACGAGGTTGGTTTTCCCACAAGGTTTGTTTTCCCACAAGCTTTCTTTTCCCCCAAGGTTGGTTTTCCCGCAAGGTTTGTTTTCCCTAGTTCCCACTAGGTTGTTTTTCCTACGAGGTTGGTTTTCCCACAAGGTTTGTTTTCCCACAAGCTTTGTTTTCCCCCAAGGTTGGTTTTCCCGCAAGGTTGGTTTTCCCGCAGGGTTGCTTTCCCCATAAGGTTGGTTTTCCCACAAGGTTTGTTTTCTCACAAGGTTTGTTTTCCCACTAGGCTGTTTTTCCCACGAGGTTGGTTTTCCCACAAGGTTTGTTTCCCCACAAGGTTTGTTTTCCCATAAGGTTTGTTTTCCCATAAGGTTTGTTTTCCCACAAGGTTAGTTTTCCCGAAAGGTTTGTTTCCCCACAAGGTTGGTTTGCCCACAAGGTTGGTTTTCCCGCAAGGTTTGTTTTCCCACAAGGTTAGTTTTCCCGCAAGGTTTGTTTCCCCACAAGGTTTGTTTTCCCACAAGGATTGTTTTCTCACAAGGTTTGTTTTCCCACAAGGTTTGTTTTCCCACTGTGTTGGTTTTCCCAAAAGGGTCGCTTTCCCACAAGGTTGGTTTTCCCACAAGGTTGGTTTTCCCGCAGGGTTGTTTTCCCATAAGGTTGGTTTTCCCACAAGGTTTGTTTTCTCACAAGGTTGGTTTTCCCGAAAGGTTTGTTTCCCCACAAGGTTGGTTTTCCCACAAGGTTGGTTTTCCCGCAAGGTTTGTTTTCCCACAAGGTTAGTTTTCCCGCAAGGTTTATTTCCCCACAAGGTTTGTTTTCTCACAAGGTTTGTTTTCCCACAAGCTTTGTTTTCCCCCAAGGTTGGTTTTCCCGCAAGGTTGGTTTTCCCACAAGGTTTGTTTTCCCACTGTGTTGGTTTTCCCAAAAGGTTCGCTTTCCCGCAAGGTTGGTTCTCCCACAAGGTTTGTTTCCCCACAAGGTTTGTTTTCCCATAAGGTTTGTTTTCCCACAAGGTTCGTTTTCCCTCAAGGTTTGTTTTCCCACAAGGTTTGTTTTCCCATAAGGTTTGTTTTCCCACAAGGTTTGTTTTCCCGAAAGATTTGTTTCCCCACAAGGTTGGTTTTCCCACAAGGTTGGTTTTCCCGCAAGGTTTGTTTTCCCACAAGGTTAGTTTTCCCGCAAGGTTTGTTTCCTCACAAGGTTTGTTTCCCCACAAGGATTGTTTTCTCACAAGGTTGGTTTTCCCACTAGGTTTGTTTTCCCACTGTGTTGGTTTTCCCAAAAGGTTCGCTTTCCCACAAAGTTGGTTTTCCCACTAGGTTTGTTTCCCCACAAGGTTTGTTTTCTCACAAGGTTTGTTTTCCCACAAGGTTTGTTTTCACACAAGGTTTGTTTTCCCACAAGGTTTGTTTTCCCACAAGGTTGGTTTTCCCGAAAGGTTTGTTTCCCCACAAGGTTGGTTTTCCCACAAGGTTGGTTTTCCCGCAAGGTTTGTTTTCCCACAAGGTTAGTTTTCCCGCAAGGTTTGTTTCCCCACAAGGTTTGTTTTCTCACAAGGTTTGTTTTCCCACAAGCTTTGTTTTCCCCCAAGGTTGGTTTTCCCACAAGCTTTGTTTTCCCCCAAGGTTTGTTTTCCCACAAGGATTGTTTTCCCACAAGGTTTGTTTTCCCATAAGGTTTGTTTTCCCACAAGGTTGGTTTTCCCGCAAGGTTTGTTTTCCCACAAGGTTAGTTTTCCCGAAAGGTTTGTTTCCCCACAAGGTTGGTTTTCCCACAAGGTTGGTTTTCCCGCAAGGTTTGTTTTCCCACAAGGTTAGTTTTCCCGCAAGGTTTGTTTCCCCACAAGGTTTGTTTTCCCACAAGGATTGTTTTCTCACAAGGTTTGTTTTCCCACTAGGTTTATTTTCCCACTGTGTTGGTTTTCCCGAAAGGTTCGCTTTCCCACAAGGTTGATTTTCCCACAAGGTTGGTTTTCCCGCAGGGTTGCTTTCCCCATAAGGTTGGTTTTCCCACAAGGTTTGTTTTCTCACAAGGTTTGTTTTCCCACTAGGCTGTTTTTCCCACGAGGTTGGTTTTCCCACAAGGTTTGTTTTCCCACAAGCTTTCTTTTCCCCCAAGGTTGGTTTTCCCGCAAGGTTTGTTTTCCCTAGTTCCCACTAGGTTGTTTTTCCTACGAGGTTGGTTTTCCCACAAGGTTTGTTTTCCCACAAGCTTTGTTTTCCCCCAAGGTTGGTTTTCCCGCAAGGTTGGTTTTCCCACAAGGTTTGTTTTCCCACTGTGTTGGTTTTCCCAAAAGGTTCGCTTTCCCGCAAGGTTGGATTTCCCACAAGGTTTGTTTCCCCACAAGGTTTGTTTTCCAATAAGGTTTGTTTTCCCACAAGTTTCGTTTTCCCACAAGGTTTGTTTTCCCACAAGGTTTGTTTTCCCATAAGGTTTGTTTTCCCACAAGGTTGGTTTTCCCGAAAGGTTTGTTTCCCCACAAGGTTGGTTTTCCCACAAGGTTGGTTTTCCCGCAAGGTTTGTTTTCCCATAAGGTTAGTTTTCCCGCAAGGTTTGTTTTCCCACTGTGTTGGTTTTCCCAAAAGGGTCGCTTTCCCACAAGGTTGGTTTTCCCACAAGGTTTGTTTTCACTCAAGGTTTGTTTTCCCACAAGGTTTGTTTTCCCACAAGGTTGGTTTTCCCGAAAGGTTTGTTTCCCCACAAGGTTAGTTTTCCCACAAGGTTGGCTTTCCCACAAGGTTTGTTTTCCCACAAGGTTAGTTTTCCCGCAAGGTTGGCTTTCCCACAAGGTTTGTTTTCCCACAAGGTTTGTTTTCCCACTAGGTTTGTTTTCACACAAGGTTTGTTTTCCCACAAGGTTTGTTTTCCCACAAGGTTGGTTTTCCCGAAAGGTTTGTTTCCCCACAAGGTTAGTTTTCCCACAAGGTTGGCTTTCCCACAAGGTTTGTTTTCCCACAAGGTTAGTTTTCCCGCAAGGTTTGTTTCCCCACAAGGTTTGTTTTCCCACAAGGTTTGTTTCCCCACAAGGTTGGTTTTCCCACAAGGTTGGTTTTCCCGACAGGTTTGTTTTCCCACAAGGTTAGTTTTCCCGCAAGGTTTATTTTCCCACAAGGTTTGTTTTACCACAAGGATTGTTTTCTCACAAGGTTTGTTTTCCCACTTGGTTTGTTTTCCCACTGTGTTGGTTTTCCCAAAAGGTTCGCTTTCCCACAAGGTTGGTTTTCCCACAAGGTTGGTTTTCCCGCAGGGTTGCTTTCCCCATAAGGTTGGTTTTCACACAAGGTTTGTTTTCTCACAAGGTTGGTTTTCCCGAAAGGTTTGTTTCCCCACAAGGTTGGTTTTCCCACAAGGTTGGTTTTCCCGCAAGGTTTGTTTTCCCACAAGGTTAGTTTTCCCGCAAGGTTTGTTTCCCCACAAGGTTTGTTTTCTCACAAGGTTTGTTTTCCCACAAGCTTTGTTTTCCCCCAAGGTTGGTTTTCCCACAAGGTTTGTTTTCCCACTGTTTTGGTTTTCCCAAAAGGTTCGCTTTCCTGCAAGGTTGGTTTTCCCACAAGGTTTGTTTCCCCACAAGGTTTGTTTTCCCATAAGGTTTGTTTTCCAACAAGGTTCGTTTTCCCACAAGGTTTGTTTTCCCACAAGGTTTGTTTTCCCATAAGGTTTGTTTCCCCACAAGGTTGGTTTTCCCACAAGGTTGGTTTTCCCACAAGGTTTGTTTTCCCACAAGGTTAGTTTTCCCGGAAGGTTTGTTTCCCCACAAGGTTTGTTTTCCCACAAGGATTGTTTTCTCACAAGGTTTGTTTTCCCACTAGGTTTGTTTTCCCACCGTGTTGGTTTTCCCAAAAGGTTCGCTTTCCCACAAGGTTGGTTTTCCCACAAGGTTGGTTTTCCCGCAGGATTGCTCTGCCCATAAGGTTGGTTTTCCCACAAGGTTTGTTTTCTCACAAGGTTTGTTTTCCCACTAGGTTGTTTTTCCCACGAGGTTGGTTTTCCCACAAGGTTTGTTTTCCCACAAGCTTTGTTTTCCCCCAAGGTTGGTTTTCCCGCAAGGTTGGTTTTCCCACAAGGTTTGTTTTCCCACTGTGTTGGTTTTCCCAAAAGGTTCGCTTTCCCGCAAGGTTGGTTTTCCCACAAGGTTTGTTTCCCCACAAGGTTTGTTTTCCCATAAGGTTTGTTTTCCCACAAGGTTCGTTTTCCCACAAGGTTTGTTTTCCCACAACGTTTGTTTTCCCGCAAGGTTGGTTTTCCCGAAAGGTTTGTTTCCCCACAAGGTTTGTTTTCCCACTAGGTTTGTTTTCCCATAAGGTTTGTTTTCCCACAAGGTTTGTTTTCTCACAAGGTTTGTTTTCCCACTAGGTTTGTTTCCCCACAAGGTTTGTTTTCTCACAAGGTTTGTTTTCCTACAAGGTTTGTTTTCCCACAAGGTTTGTTTTCCCACAAGGTTTGTTTTCTCACAAGGTTGGTTTTCCCGAAAGGTTTATTTCCCCACAAGGTTGGTTTTCCCACAAGGTTGGTTTTCCCGCAAGGTTTGTTTTCCCACAAGGTTAGTTTTCCCGCAAGGTTTGTTTCCCCACAAGGTTTGTTTTCTCACAAGGTTTTATTCCCACTAGGTTTGTTTCCCCACAAGGTTTGTTTTCTCACAAGGTTTGTTTTCCCACAATGTTTGTTTTCCCACAAGGTTTGTTTTCCCATAAGGTTTGTTTTCCCACAAGGTTGGTTTTTCCGAAAGGTTTGTTTCCCCACAAGGTTGGTTTTCCCACAAGGTTGGTTTTCCCGCAAGGTTTGTTTTCCCACAAGGTTAGTTTTCCCGCAAGGTTTGTTTCCCCACAAGGTTTGTTTTCCCACAAGGATTGTTTTCTCACAAGGTTTGTTTTCCCACTAGGTTTGTTTTCCCACTGTGTTGGTTTTCCCAAAAGGTTCGCTTTCCCACAAGGTTGGTTTTCCCACAAGGTTGGTTTTCCCGCAGGGTTGCTTTCCCCATAAGGTTGGTTTTCCCACAAGGTTGGTTTTCTCACAAGGTTTGTTTTCCCACTAGGTTGTTTTTCCCACGAGGTTGGTTTTCCCACAAGGTTTGTTTTAACACAAGGTTTGTTTTCCCCCAAGGTTGGATTTCCCGCAAGGTTGGTTTTCCCACAAGGTTTGTTTTCCCACTGTGTTGGTTTTCCCAAAAGGTTCGCTTTCCCGCAAGGTTGGTTTTTCCCACAAGGTTTGTTTCCCCACAAGGTTTGTTTTCCCATAAGGTTTGTTTTCCCACAAGGTTCGTTTTCCCACAAGGTTTGTTTTCCCACAAGGTTTGTTTTCCCAAAAGGTTTGTTTTCCCACAAGGTTGGTTTTCCCACAAGGTTTGTTTTCCCACAAGGTTTGTTTTCCCACAAGGTTGGTTTTCCCGAAAGGTTTGTTTCCCCACAAGGTTGGTTTTCCCACAAGGTTGGTTTTCCCGCAAGGTTATTTTTCCCGCAAGGTTTGTTTCCCCACAAGGTTTGTTTTCCCACAAGGACTGTTTTCTCACAAGGTTGGTTTTCCCACAAGGTTTGTTTTCCCACAAGCTTTGTTTTCCCCCAAGGTTGGTTTTCCCGCAAGGTTGGTTTTCCCACAAGGTTTGTTTTCCCACTGTGTTGGTTTTCCCAAAAGGTTCGCTTTTCCGCAAGGTTGGTTTTCCCACAAGGTTTGTTTTCCCACAAGGTTTGTTTTCCCAAAAGGTTTGTTTTCCCACAAGGTTGGTTTTCCCGAAAGGTTTGTTTCCCCACAAGGTTGGTTTTCCCACAAGGTTGGTTTTCCCGCAAGGTTTGTTTTCCCACAAGGTTAGTTTTCCCGCAAGGTTTGTTTCCCCACAAGGTTTGTTTTCCCACAAGGACTGTTTTCTCACAAGGTTGGTTTTCCCACAAGGTTTGTTTTCCCACAAGCTTTGTTTTCCCCCAAGGTTGGTTTTCCCGCAAGGTTGGTTTTCCCACAAGGTTTGTTTTCCCACTGTGTTGGTTTTCCCAAAAGGTTCGCTTTCCCGCAAGGTTGGTTTTCCCACAAGGTTTGTTTCCCCACAAGGTTGGTTTTCCCGCAAGGTTGGTTTTCCCACAAGGTTTGTTTTCCCACTGTGTTGGTTTTCCCAAAAGGTTCGCTTTCCCGCAAGGTTGGTTTTTCCCACAAGGTTTGTTTCCCCACAAGGTTTGTTTTCCCATAAGGTTTGTTTTCCCACAAGGTTCGTTTTCCCACAAGGTTTGTTTTCCCACAAGGTTTGTTTTCCCAAAAGGTTTGTTTTCCCACAAGGTTGGTTTTCCCGAAAGGTTTGTTTCCCCACAAGGTTGGTTTTCCCACAAGGTTGGTTTTCCCGCAAGGTTTGTTTTCCCACAAGGTTAGTTTTCCCGCAAGGTTTGTTTCCCCACAAGGTTTGTTTTCCCACAAGGACTGTTTTCTCACAAGGTTGGTTTTCCCACAAGGTTTGTTTTCCCACAAGCTTTGTTTTCCCCCAAGGTTGGTTTTCCCGCAAGGTTGGTTTTCCCACAAGGTTTGTTTTCCCACTGTGTTGGTTTTCCCAAAAGGTTCGCTTTCCCGCAAGGTTGGTTTTCCCACAAGGTTTGTTTCCCCACAAGGTTTGTTTTCCCATAAGGTTTGTTTTCCCACAAGGTTCGTTTTCCCACAAGGTTTGTTTTCCCACAAGGTTTGTTTTCCCAAAAGGTTTGTTTTCCCACAAGGTTGGTTTTCCCGAAAGGTTTGTTTCCCCACAAGGTTGGTTTTCCCACAAGGTTGGTTTTCCCGCAAGGTTTGTTTTCCCACAAGGTTAGTTTTCCCGCAAGGTTTGTTTCCCCACAAGGTTTGTTTTCCCACATGGACTGTTTTCTCACAAGGTTGGTTTTCCCACAAGGTTTGTTTTCCCACAAGCTTTGTTTTCCCCCAAGGTTGGTTTTCCCGCAAGGTTGGTTTTCCCACAAGGTTTGTTTTCCCACTGTGTTGGTTTTCCCAAAAGGTTCGCTTTCCCGCAAGGTTGGTTTTCCCACAAGGTTTGTTTTCCCCCAAGGTTGGTTTTCCCGCAAGGTTGGTTTTCCCACAAGGTTTGTTTTCCCACTGTGTTGGTTTTCCCAAAAGGTTCGCTTTCCCGCAAGGTTGGTTTTTCCCACAAGGTTTGTTTCCCCACAAGGTTTGTTTTCCCATAAGGTTTGTTTTCCCACAAGGTTCGTTTTCCCACAAGGTTTGTTTTCCCACAAGGTTTGTTTTCCCAAAAGGTTTGTTTTCCCACAAGGTTGGTTTTCCCGAAAGGTTTGTTTCCCCACAAGGTTGGTTTTCCCACAAGGTTGGTTTTCCCGCAAGGTTTGTTTTCCCACAAGGTTAGTTTTCCCGCAAGGTTTGTTTCCCCACAAGGTTTGTTTTCCCACAAGGACTGTTTTCTCACAAGGTTGGTTTTCCCACAAGGTTTGTTTTCCCACAAGCTTTGTTTTCCCCCAAGGTTGGTTTTCCCGCAAGGTTGGTTTTCCCACAAGGTTTGTTTTCCCACTGTGTTGGTTTTCCCAAAAGGTTCGCTTTCCCGCAAGGTTGGTTTTCCCACAAGGTTTGTTTCCCCACAAGGTTTGTTTTCCCATAAGGTTTGTTTTCCCACAAGGTTCGTTTTCCCACAAGGTTTGTTTTCCCACAAGGTTTGTTTTCCCACAAGGTTGGTTTTCCCGAAAGGTTTGTTTCCCCACAAGGTTTGTTTTCCAACTAGGTTTGTTTTCCCATAAGGTTTGTTTTCCCACAAGGTTTGTTTTCTCACAAGGTTTGTTTTCCCACTAGGTTTGTTTCCCCACAAGGTTTGTTTTCTCACAAGGTTTGTTTTCCTACAAGGTTTGTTTTCCCACAAGGTTTGTTTTCCCACAAGGTTTGTTTTCCCACAAGGTTGGTTTTCCCGAAAGGTTTGTTTCCCCACAAGGTTGGTTTTCCCACAAGGTTGGTTTTCCCGCAAGGTTAGTTTTCCCGCAAGGTTTGTTTCCCCACAAGGTTTGTTTTCCCACAAGGACTGTTTTCTCACAAGGTTGGTTTTCCCACAAGGTTTGTTTTCCCACAAGCTTTGTTTTCCCCCAAGGTTGGTTTTCCCGCAAGGTTGGTTTTCCCACAAGGTTTGTTTTCCCACTGTGTTGGTTTTCCCAAAAGGTTCGCTTTTCCGCAAGGTTGGTTTTCCCACAAGGTTTGTTTCCCCACAAGGTTTGTTTTCCCATAAGGTTTGTTTTCCCACAAGGTTCGTTTTCCCACAAGGTTTGTTTTCCCACAAGGTTTGTTTTCCCACAAGGTTTGTTTTCCCGAAAGGTTTGTTTCCCCACAAGGTTTGTTTTCCCACTAGGTTTGTTTTCCCATAAGGTTTGTTTTCCCACAAGGTTTGTTTTCTCACAAGGTTTGTTTTCCCACTAGGTTTGTTTCCCCACAAGGTTTGTTTTCTCACAAGGTTTGTTTTCCTACAAGGTTTGTTTTCCCACAAGGTTTGTTTTCCCACAAGGTTTGTTTTCCCACAAGGTTAGTTTTCCCGAAAGGTTTGTTTCCCCACAAGGTTGGTTTTCCCACAAGGTTGGTTTTCCCGCAAGGTTTGTTTTCCCACAAGGTTAGTTTTCCCGCAAGGTTTGTTTCCCCACAAGGTTTGTTTTCTCACAAGGTTTTATTCCCACTAGGTTTGTTTCCCCACAAGGTTTGTTTTCTCACAAGGTTTGTTTTCCCACAAGGTTTGTTTTCCCACAAGGTTTGTTTTCCCATAAGGTTTGTTTTCCCACAAGGTTGGTTTTTCCAAAAGGTTTGTTTCCCCACAAGGTTGGTTTTCCCACAAGGTTGGTTTTCCCGCAAGGTTTGTTTTCCCACAAGGTTTGTTTTCCCACTAGGTTGTTTTTCCCACGAGGTTGGTTTTCCCACAAGGTTTGTTTTAACACAAGGTTTGTTTTCCCCCAAGGTTGGTTTTCCCGCAAGGTTGGTTTTCCCACAAGGTTTGTTTTCCCACTGTGTTGGTTTTCCCAAAAGGTTCGCTTTCCCGCAAGGTTGGTTTTTCCCACAAGGTTTGTTTCCCCACAAGGTTTGTTTTCCCATAAGGTTTGTTTTCCCACAAGGTTCGTTTTCCCACAAGGTTTGTTTTCCCACAAGGTTTGTTTTCCCAAAAGGTTTGTTTTCCCACAAGGTTGGTTGTCCCGAAAGGTTTGTTTCCCCACAAGGTTGGTTTTCCCACAAGGTTGGTTTTCCCGCAAGGTTTGTTTTCCCAAAAGGTTTGTTTTCCCACAAGGTTGGTTGTCCCGAAAGGTTTGTTTCCCCACAAGGTTGGTTTTCCCACAAGGTTGGTTTTCCCGCAAGGTTTGTTTTCCCACAAGGACTGTTTTCTCACAAGGTTGGTTTTCCCACAAGGTTTGTTTTCCCACAAGCTTTGTTTTCCCCCAAGGTTGGTTTTCCCGCAAGGTTGGTTTTCCCACAAGGTTTGTTTTCCCACTGTGTTGGTTTTCCCAAAAGGTTCGCTTTCCCGCAAGGTTGGTTTTCCCACAAGGTTTGTTTCCCCACAAGGTTTGTTTTCCCATAAGGTTTGTTTTCCCACAAGGTTCGTTTTCCCACAAGGTTTGTTTTCCCACAAGGTTTGTTTTCCCACAAGGTTGGTTTTCCCGAAAGGTTTGTTTCCCCACAAGGTTTGTTTTCCAACTAGGTTTGTTTTCCCATAAGGTTTGTTTTCCAACAAGGTTTGTTTTCTCACAAGGTTTGTTTTCCCACTAGGTTTGTTTCCCCACAAGGTTTGTTTTCTCACAAGGTTTGTTTTCCTACAAGGTTTGTTTTCCCACAAGGTTTGTTTTCCCACAAGGTTTGTTTTCCCACAAGGTTGGTTTTCCCGAAAGGTTTGTTTCCCCACAAGGTTGGTTTTCCCACAAGGTTGGTTTTCCCGCAAGGTTAGTTTTCCCGCAAGGTTTGTTTCCCCACAAGGTTTGTTTTCCCACAAGGACTGTTTTCTCACAAGGTTGGTTTTCCCACAAGGTTTGTTTTCCCACAAGCTTTGTTTTCCCCCAAGGTTGGTTTTCCCGCAAGGTTGGTTTTCCCACAAGGTTTGTTTTCCCACTGTGTAGGTTTTCCCAAAAGGTTCGCTTTTCCGCAAGGTTGGTTTTCCCACAAGGTTTGTTTCCCCACAAGGTTTGTTTTCCCATAAGGTTTGTTTTCCCACAAGGTTCGTTTTCCCACAAGGTTTGTTTTCCCACAAGGTTTGTTTTCCCACAAGGTTTGTTTTCCCGAAAGGTTTGTTTCCCCACAAGGTTTGTTTTCCCACTAGGTTTGTTTTCCCATAAGGTTTGTTTTCCCACAAGGTTTGTTTTCTCACAAGGTTTGTTTTCCCACTAGGTTTGTTTCCCCACAAGGTTTGTTTTCTCACAAGGTTTGTTTTCCTACAAGGTTTGTTTTCCCACAAGGTTTGTTTTCCCACAAGGTTTGTTTTCCCACAAGGTTGGTTTTCCCGAAAGGTTTGTTTCCCCACAAGGTTGGTTTTCCCACAAGGTTGGTTTTCCCGCAAGGTTTGTTTTCCCACAAGGTTAGTTTTCCCGCAAGGTATGTTTCCCCACAAGGTTTGTTTTCTCACAAGGTTTTATTCCCACTAGGTTTGTTTCCCCACAAGGTTTGTTTTCTCACAAGGTTTGTTTTCCCACAAGGTTTGTTTTCCCACAAGGTTCGTTTTCCCATAAGGTTTGTTTTCCCACAAGGTTGGTTTTTCCAAAAGGTTTGTTTCCCCACAAGGTTGGTTTTCCCACAAGGTTGGTTTTCCCGCAAGGTTTGTTTTCCCACAAGGTTAGTTTTCCCGCAAGGTTTGTTTCCCCACAAGGTTTGTTTTCCCACAAGGATTGTTTTCTCACAAGGTTTGTTTTCCCACTAGGTTTGTTTTCCCACTGTGTTGGTTTTCCCAAAAGGTTCGCTTTCCCACAAGGTTGGTTTTCCCACAAGGTTGGTTTTCCCGCAGGGTTGCTTTCCCCATAAGGTTGGTTTTCCCACAAGGTTGGTTTTCTCACAAGGTTTGTTTTCCCACTAGGTTGTTTTTCCCACGAGGTTGGTTTTCCCACAAGGTTTGTTCTCCCACAAGGTTTGTTTTCCCCCAAGGTTGGTTTTCCCGCAAGGTTGGTTTTCCCACAAGGTTTGTTTTCCCACTGTGTTGGTTTTCCCAAAAGGTTCGCTTTCCCGCAAGGTTGGTTTTTCCCACAAGGTTTGTTTCCCCACAAGGTTTGTTTTCCCATAAGGTTTGTTTTCCCACAAGGTTCGTTTTTCCACAAGGTTTGTTTTCCCACAAGGTTTGTTTTCCAAAAAGGTTTGTTTTCCCACAAGGTTGGTTTTCCCGAAAGGTTTGTTTCCCCACAAGGTTGGTTTTCCCGCAAGGTTGGTTTTCCCGCAAGGTTTGTTTTCCCACAAGGTTAGTTTTCCCGCAAGGTTTGTTTCCCCACAAGGTTTGTTTTCCCACAAGGACTGTTTTCTCACAAGGTTGGTTTTCCCACTAGGTTTGTTTTCCCACTGTGTTGGTTTTCAAGAAAGGTTCGCTTTCCCACAAGGTTGGTTTTCCCACAAGGTTGGTTTTCCCGCAGGGCTGCTTTCCCCATAAGGTTGGTTTTCCCACAAGGTTTGTTTTCTCACAAGGTTTGTTTTCCCACTAGGTTGTATTTCCCACGAGGTTGGTTTTCCCACAAGGTTTGTTTTCCCACAAGCTTTGTTTTCCCCCAAGGTTGGTTTTCCCGCAAGGTTGGTTTTCCAACAAGGTTTGTTTTCCCACTGTGTTGGTTTTAACAAAAGGTTCGCTTTCCCGCAAGGTTGGTTTTCCCACAAGGTTTGTTTCCCCACAAGGTTTGTTTTCCCATAAGGTTTGTTTTCCCACAAGGTTCGTTTTCCCACAAGGTTTGTTTCCCCCCAAGGTTTGTTTTCCCAGAAGGTTGGTTTTCCCGAAAGGTTTGTTTCCCCACAAGGTTTGTTTTCCCACTAGGTTTGTTTTCCCATAAGGTTGGTTTTCCCACAAGGTTTGTTTTCTCACAAGGTTTGTTTTCCCACTAGGTTTGTTTCCCCACAAGGTTTGTTTTCTCATAAGGTTTCTTTTCCCACAAGGTTTGTTTTCCCACAAGGTTTGTTTTCCCACAAGGTTTGTTTTCCCACAAGGTTGGTTTTCCCGAAAGGTTTGTTTCCCCACAAGGTTGGTTTTCCCACAAGGTTGGCTTTCCCACAAGGTTTGTTTTCCCACAAGGTTAGTTTTCCCGCAAGGTTTGTTTCCCCACAAGGTTTGTTTTCCCACAAGGACTGTTTTCTCACAAGGTTGGTTTTCCCACAAGGTTTGTTTTCCCACAAGCTTTGTTTTCCCCCAAGGTTGGTTTTCCCGCAAGGTTGGTTTTCCCACAAGGTTTGTTTTCCCACTGTGTTGGTTTTCCCAAAAGGTTCGCTTTTCCGCAAGGTTGGTTTTCCCACAAGGTTTGTTTCCCCACAAGGTTTGTTTTCCCATAAGGTTTGTTTTCCCACAAGGTTCGTTTTCCCACAAGGTTTGTTTTCCCACAAGGTTTGTTTTCCCACAAGGTTTGTTTTCCCGAAAGGTTTGTTTCCCCACAAGGTTTGTTTTCCCACAAGGTTTGTTTTCCCACTAGGTTTGTTTCCCCACAAGGTTTGTTTTCTCACAAGGTTTGTTTTCCTACAAGGTTTGTTTTCCCACAAGGTTTGTTTTCCCACAAGGTTTGTTTTCCCACAAGGTTGGTTTTCCCGCAAGGTTAGTTTTCCCGCAAGGTTTGTTTCCCCACAAGGTTTGTTTTCCCACAAGGACTGTTTTCTCACAAGGTTGGTTTTCCCACAAGGTTTGTTTTCCCACAAGCTTTGTTTTCCCCCAAGGTTGGTTTTCCCGCAAGGTTGGTTTTCCCACAAGGTTTGTTTTCCCACTGTGTTGGTTTTCCCACAAGGTTTGTTTCCCCACAAGGTTTGTTTTCCCATAAGGTTTGTTTTCCCACAAGGTTCGTTTTCCCACAAGGTTTGTTTTCCCACAAGGTTTGTTTTCCCACAAGGTTTGTTTTCCCGAAAGGTTTGTTTCCCCACAAGGTTTGTTTTCCCACTAGGTTTGTTTTCCCATAAGGTTTGTTTTCCCACAAGGTTTGTTTTCTCACAAGGTTTGTTTTCCCACTAGGTTTGTTTCCCCACAAGGTTTGTTTTCTCACAAGGTTTGTTTTCCTACAAGGTTTGTTTTCCCACAAGGTTTGTTTTCCCACAAGGTTTGTTTTCCCACAAGGTTGGTTTTCCCGAAAGGTTTGTTTCCCCACAAGGTTGGTTTTCCCACAAGGTTGGTTTTCCCGCAAGGTTTGTTTTCCCACAAGGTTAGTTTTCCCGCAAGGTTTGTTTCCCCACAAGGTTTGTTTTCTCACAAGGTTTTATTCCCACTAGGTTTGTTTCCCCACAAGGTTTGTTTTCTCACAAGGTTTGTTTTCCCACAAGGTTTGTTTTCCCACAAGGTTTGTTTTCCCATAAGGTTTGTTTTCCCACAAGGTTGGTTTTTCCAAAAGGTTTGTTTCCCCACAAGGTTGGTTTTCCCACAAGGTTGGTTTTCCCGCAAGGTTTGTTTTCCCACAAGGTTAGTTTTCCCGCAAGGTTTATTTCCCCACAAGGTTTGTTTTCCCACAAGGATTGTTTTCTCACAAGGTTTGTTTTCCCACTAGGTTTGTTTTCCCACTGTGTTGGTTTTCCCAAAAGGTTCGCTTTCCCACAAGGTTGGTTTTCCCCCAAGGTTGGTTTTCCCGCAAGGTTGGTTTTCCCACAAGGTTTGTTTTCCCACTGTGTTGGTTTTCCCACAAGGTTTGTTTCCCCACAAGGTTTGTTTTCCCATAAGGTTTGTTTTCCCACAAGGTTCGTTTTCCCACAAGGTTTGTTTTCCCACAAGGTTTGTTTTCCCACAAGGTTTGTTTTCCCGAAAGGTTTGTTTCCCCACAAGGTTTGTTTTCCCACTAGGTTTGTTTTCCCATAAGGTTTGTTTTCCCACAAGGTTTGTTTTCTCACAAGGTTTGTTTTCCCACTAGGTTTGTTTCCCCACAAGGTTTGTTTTCTCACAAGGTTTGTTTTCCTACAAGGTTTGTTTTCCCACAAGGTTTGTTTTCCCACAAGGTTTGTTTTCCCACAAGGTTGGTTTTCCCGAAAGGTTTGTTTCCCCACAAGGTTGGTTTTCCCACAAGGTTGGTTTTCCCGCAAGGTTTGTTTTCCCACAAGGTTAGTTTTCCCGCAAGGTTTGTTTCCCCACAAGGTTTGTTTTCTCACAAGGTTTTATTCCCACTAGGTTTGTTTCCCCACAAGGTTTGTTTTCTCACAAGGTTTGTTTTCCCACAAGGTTTGTTTTCCCACAAGGTTTGTTTTCCCATAAGGTTTGTTTTCCCACAAGGTTGGTTTTTCCAAAAGGTTTGTTTCCCCACAAGGTTGGTTTTCCCACAAGGTTGGTTTTCCCGCAAGGTTTGTTTTCCCACAAGGTTAGTTTTCCCGCACGGTTTATTTCCCCACAAGGTTTGTTTTCCCACAAGGATTGTTTTCTCACAAGGTTTGCTTTCCCACTAGGTTTGTTTTCCCACTGTGTTGGTTTTCCCAAAAGGTTCGCTTTCCCACAAGGTTGGTTTTCCCACAAGGTTGGTTTTCCCGCAGGGTTGCTTTCCCCATAAGGTTGGTTTTCCCACAAGGTTGGTTTTCTCACAAGGTTTGTTTTCCCACTAGGTTGTTTTTCCCACGAGGTTGGTTTTCCCACAAGGTTTGTTCTCCCACAAGGTTTGTTTTCCCCCAAGGTTGGTTTTCCCGCAAGGTTGGTTTTCCCACAAGGTTTGTTTTCCCACTGTGTTGGTTTTCCCAAAAGGTTCGCTTTCCCGCAAGGTTGGTTTTTCCCACAAGGTTTGTTTCCCCACAAGGTTTGTTTTCCCATAAGGTTTGTTTTCCCACAAGGCTCGTTTTTCCACAAGGTTTGTTTTCCCACAAGGTTTGTTTTCCAAAAAGGTTTGTTTTCCCACAAGGTTGGTTTTCCCGAAAGGTTTGTTTCCCCACAAGGTTGGTTTTCCCACAAGGTTGGTTTTCCCGCAAGGTTTGTTTTCCCACAAGGTTAGTTTTCCCGCAAGGTTTGTTTCCCCACAAGGTTTGTTTTCCCACAAGGACTGTTTTCTCAGAAGGTTGGTTTTCCCACTAGGTTTGTTTTCCCACTGTGTTGGTTTTCAAGAAAGGTTCGCTTTCCCACAAGGTTGGTTTTTCCACAAGGTTGGTTTTCCCGCAGGGCTGCTTTCCCCATAAGGTTGGTTTTCCCACAAGGTTTGTTTTCTCACAAGGTTTGTTTTCCCACTAGGTTGTATTTCCCACGAGGTTGGTTTTCCCACAAGGTTTGTTTTCCCACAAGCTTTGTTTTCCCCCAAGGTTGGTTTTCCCGCAAGGTTGGTTTTCCAACAAGGTTTGTTTTCCCACTGTGTTGGTTTTAACAAAAGGTTCGCTTTCCCGCAAGGTTGGTTTTCCCACAAGGTTTGTTTCCCCACAAGGTTTGTTTTCCCATAAGGTTTGTTTTCCCACAAGGTTCGTTTTCCCACAAGGTTTGTTTCCCCCCAAGGTTTGTTTTCCCAGAAGGTTGGTTTTCCCGAAAGGTTTGTTTCCCCACAAGGTTTGTTTTCCCACTAGGTTTGTTTTCCCATAAGGTTGGTTTTCCCACAAGGTTTGTTTTCTCACAAGGTTTGTTTTCCCACTAGGTTTGTTTCCCCACAAGGTTTGTTTTCTCATAAGGTTTCTTTTCCCACAAGGTTTTTTTTCACACAAGGTTTGTTTTCCCACAAGGTTTGTTTTCCCACAAGGTTGGTTTTCCCGAAAGGTTTGTTTCCCCACAAGGTTGGTTTTCCCACAAGGTTGGCTTTCCCACAAGGTTTGTTTTCCCACAAGGTTAGTTTTCCCGCAAGGTTTGTTTCCCCACAAGGTTTGTTTTCTCACAAGGTTTGTTTTCCCACCAGGTTTGTTGTTTCCCCAGAAGGTTTGTTTTCTCACAAGGTTTGTTTTCCCACAAGGTTTGTTTTCCCATAAGGTTTGTTTTCCCACAAGGTTGGTTTTCCCGAAAGGTTTGTTTCCACACAAGGTTGGTTTTCCCACAAGGTTGGTTTTCCCGCAAGGTTTGTTTTCCCACAAGGTTAGTTTTCCCGCAAGGTTTGTTTCCCCACAAGGTTTGTTTTCCCACAAGGATTGTTTTCTCACAAGGTTTGTTTTCCCACTAGGTTTATTTTCCCACTGTGTTGGTTTTCCCAAAAGGTTCGTTTTCCCACAAGGTTGGTTTTCCCACAAGGTTGGTTTTCCCGCAGGATTGCTTTCCTCATAAGGTTGGTTTTCCCACAAGGTTTGTTTTCTCACAAGGTTTGTTGTGGGAAAACCAACCTTATGGGTTGTTTCAGGACTGTTCAGGCAAAAAAGATTTTTAAAATCAGCAGGTAGTGAATCTTCTAGAAGATGACGGTAAACAAGTGTTGCAATATTCCAGTCTCTAATCTGACGGACATTTAAAATAAAAAGACTAGGCAGAATATGAGAAACTGATGAAGAAAATGTAAGACCATAAATTGCTCTAATTGATTTGTTTTGTAGGACTTGAATCCGATTAATATGTTTTGAAAAAGTAGAAGCCCAAGCTGAAGCCCAAGCTGGGAAAACCAACCTTGTGGGAAAGCGAACCTTTTGGGAAAACCAACACAGTGGGAAAACAAACCTTGCGGGAAAACCAACCTTGCGGGAAAACCAACCTTGGGGGAAAACAAACCTTGTGGGAAAACAAACCTTGTGAGAAAACAAACCTTGTGGGGAAACAAACCTTGTGAGAAAACAAACCTTGTGGGGAAACAAACCTTGCGGGCAAACTAACCTTGTGGGAAAACAAACCTTGTGGGGAAACAAACCTTGTGGGAAAACCAACCTTGCGGGAAAGCGAACCTTTTGGGAAAACCAACACAGTGGGAAAATAAACCTTGTGGGAAAATGACCCTTGCGGGAAAATCAACCTTGGGAGAAAAGAAAGCTTGTGGGAAAACAAACCTTGTGGGAAAACCAACCTCGTGGGAAAAACAACCTAGTGGGAAAACAAACCTTGTGAGAAAACAAACCTTGTGGGAAAACCAACCTTATGGGGAAAGCAACCCTGCGGGAAAACCAACCTTGTGGGAAAACCAACCTTGTGGGAAAGCGAACCTTTTGGGAAAACCAACACAGTGGGAAAATAAACCTAGTAGGAAAACAAACCTTGTGAGAAAACAATCCTTGTGGGAAAACAAACCTTGTGGGGAAACAAACCTTGCGGGAAAACTAACCTTGTGGGAAAACAAACCTTGCGGGAAAACCAACCTTGTGGGGAAACAAACCTTTCGGGAAAACCAACCTTGTGGGAAAACATACCTTATGGGAAAACAAACCTTGTGGGAAAACAAACCTTGTGGGAAAACAAACCTTGTGAGAAAACAAACCTTGTGGGGAAACAACAAACCTGGTGGGAAAACAAACCTTGTGAGAAAACAAACCTTGTGGGGAAACAAACCTTGCGGGAAAACTAACCTTGTGGGAAAACAAACCTTGTGGGAAAGCCAACCTTGTGGGAAAACCAACCTTGTGGGGAAACAAACCTTTCGGGAAAACCAACCTTGTGGGAAAACAAACCTTTTGGGAAAACAAACCTTGTGTGAAAACAAACCTTGTGGGAAAAGAAACCTTGTGGGAAAACCAACCTTGCGGGAAAACCAAGCTTGGGGGAAAACAAAGCCTGTGGGAAAACAAACCTTGTGGGAAAACCAACCTCGTAGGAAAAACAACCTAGTGGGAAAACAAACCTTGTGAGAAAACAAACCTTGTGGGAAAACCAACCTTATGGGGAAAGCAACCCTGCGGGAAAACCAACCTTGTGGGAAAACCAACCTTGTGGGAAAGCGAACCTTTTGGGAAAACCAACACAGTGGGAAAACAAACCTTGTGGGAAAACCAACCTTGCGGGAAAACCAACCTTGGGGGAAAACAAACCTTGTGGGAAAACAAACCTTGTGAGAAAACAAACCTTTTGGGGAAACAAACCTTGTGAGAAAACAAACCTTGTGGGGAAACAAACCTTGCGGGCAAACTAACCTTGTGGGAAAACAAACCTTGTGGGAAAACCAACCTTATGGGGAAAGCAACCCTGCGGGAAAACCAACCTTGTGGGAAAACCAACCTTGTGGGAAAGCGAACCTTTTGGGAAAACCAACACAGTGGGAAAACAAACCTAGTGGGAAAACAAACCTTGTGAGAAAACAATCCTTGTGGGAAAACAAACCTTGTGGGGAAACGAACCTTGCGGGAAAACCAACCTTGGGAGAAAAGAAAGCTTGTGGGAAAACAAACCTTGTGGGAAAACCAACCTCGTGGGAAAAACAACCTAGTGGGAAAACAAACCTTGTGAGAAAACAAACCTTGTGGGAAAACCAACTTTATGGGGAAAGCAACCCTGCGGGAAAACCAACCTTGTGGGAAAACCAACCTTGTGGGAAAGCGAACCTTTTGGGAAAACCAACACAGTGGGAAAACAAACCTAGTGGGAAAACAAACCTTGTGAGAAAACAATCCTTGTGGGAAAACAAACCTTGTGGGGAAACAAACCTTACGGGAAAACTAACCTTGTGGGAAAACAAACCTTGCGGGAAAACCAACCTTGTGGGAAAACCAACCTTGTGGGGAAACAAACCTTTCGGGAAAACCAACCTTGTGGGAAAACAAACCTTATGGGAAAACAAACCTTGTGGGAAAACAAACCTTGTGGGAAAACAAACCTTGTGAGAAAACAAACCTTGTGGGGAAACAACAAACCTGGTGGGAAAACAAACCTTGTGAGAAAACAAACCTTGTGGGGAAACAAACCTTGCGGGAAAACTAACCTTGTGGGAAAACAAACCTTGTGGGAAAGCCAACCTTGTGGGAAAACCAACCTTGTTGGGAAACAAACCTTTCGGGAAAACCAACCTTGTGGGAAAACAAACCTTGTGGGAAAACAAACCTTGTGTGAAAACAAATCTTGTGGGAAAACAAACCTTGTGAGAAAACAAACCTTGTGGGGAAACAAACCTTGTGGGAAAACCAACCTTGCGGGAAAACCAACCTTGTGGGAAAACAAAGCTTGTGGGAAAACAAACCTTGTGAGAAAACTAACCTAGTTGGAAAACAAACCTTGCGGGAAAACCAACCCAGTGGGAAAATCAACCTTGTGGGGAAACAAACCTTTCGGGAAAACCAACCTTGTGAGAAAAGAAACCTTGTGGGAAAACCAACCTTATGGGGAAAGCAGCCCTGCGGGAAAACCAACCTTGTGGGAAAACCAACCTTTTGGGAAAGCGAACCTTTTGGGAAAAACAACACAGTGGGAAAACAAACCTAGTGGGAAAACAAAAGTTGTGAGAAAACAATCCTTGTGGGAAAACAAACCTTGTGGGGAAACAAACCTTTCGGGAAAACCAACCTTGTGGGAAAACAAACCTTATGGTAAAACAAACCTTGTGGGAAAACAAACCTTATGGGAAAACAAACCTTGTGGGAAAACAAACCTTGTGGGAAAACAAACCTTGTGAGAAAACAAACCTTGTGGGGAAACAAACCTAGTGGGAAAACAAACCTTGTGAGAAAAAAAACCTTGTGGGGGAACAAACCTTGCGGGAAAACTAACCTTGTGGGAAAACAAACCTTGCGGGAAAACCAACCTTGTGGGAAAACCAACCTTGTGGGGAAACAAACCTTTTGGGAAAACAAACCTTGTGGGAAAACAAACCTTGTGGGAAAACAAACCTTGTGGGAAAACAAACCTTGTGAGAAAACAAACCTTTTGGGGAAACAAACCTTGTGGGAAAACAAACCTTGTGAGAAAACAAACCTTGTGGGAAAACCAACCTTATGGTAAAACAAACCTAGTGGGAAAACAAACCTTGTGGGGAAACAAACCTTTCGGGAAAACCAACCTTGTGGGAAAACAAACCTTGTGGGAAAACAAACCTTGTGGGAAAACGAACCTTGTGGGAAAACAAACCTTATGGGAAAACAAACCTTGTGGGGAAACAAACCTTGTGGGAAAACAATCCTTGTGGGAAAAAGAACCTTGTGGGAAAACAAACCTTATGGGAAAACAAACCTTGTGGGGAAACAAACCTTGTGGGAAAACCAACCTTGCGGGAAAGCGAAACTTTTGGGAAAACCAACACAGTGGGAAAACAAACCTTGTGGGAAAACCAACCTTGCGGGAAAACCAACTTTGGGGGAAAACAAAGCTTGTGGGAAAACAAACCTTGTGGGAAAACCAACCTTATGGGGAAAGCAACCCTGCGGGAAAACCAACCTTGTGGGAAAACCAACCTTTTGGGCAAGCGACCCTTTTGGGAAAACCAACACAGTGGGAAAACAAACCTTGTGGGAAAACAAACCTTTTGGGAAAGCGACCCTTTTGGGAAAACAAACACAGTGGGAAAACAAACCTTGTGGGAAAACAAACCTTGTGAGAAAACAATCCTTGTGGGAAAACAAACCTTGTGGGGAAACAAACCTTTCGGGAAAACCAACCTTGTGGGAAAACCAACCTTGTGGGGAAACAAACATTGCGGGAAAACCAACCTTGTGGGAAAACCAACCTTGCGGGAAAACTAACTTTGGTGGAAAACAAAGCTTGTAAGAAAACAAACCTTGTGGGAAAACCAACCTTATGGGGAAAGCAACCCTGCGGGAAAAGCAACCTTGTGGGAAAACCAACCTTGTGGGAAAGCGACCCTTTTGGGAAAACCAACACAGTGGGAAAACAAACCTTGTGGGAAAACAAACCTTGTGAGAAAACAATCCTTGTGGGAAAACAAACCTTGTGGGGAAACAAACCTTTCGGGAAAACCAACCTTGTGGGGAAACCAACCTTGTGGGGAAACAAACCTTGCGGGAAAACCAACCTTGTGGGAAAACTAACCTTGTGGGGAAACAAACCTTTCGGGAAAACCAACCTTGTGAGAAAACAAACCTTGTGGGAAAACCAACCTTATGGGGAAAGCAACCCTGCGGGAAAACCAACCTTGTGGGAGAACCAACCTTTTGGGAAAGCGAACCTTTTGGGAAAAACAGCACAGTGGGAAAACAAACCTAGTGGGAAAACAAAAGTTGTGAGAAAACAATCCTTGTGGGAAAACAAACCTTGTGGGGAAACAAACCTTTCGGGAAAACCAACCTTGTGGGAAAACAAACCTTATGGGAAAACAAACCTTGTGGGAAAACAAACCTTATGGGAAAACAAACCTTGTGGGAAAACAAACCTTGTGGGAAAACAAACCTTGTGAGAAAACAAACCTTGTGGGGAAACAAACCTAGTGGGAAAACAAACCTTGTGAGAAAACAAACCTTGTGGGGAAACAAACCTTGCGGGAAAACTAACATTGTGGGAAAACAGTCCTTGCGGGAAAACCAACCTTGTGGGAAAACCAACCTTGTGGGGAAACAAACCTTTCGGGAAAACCAACCTTGTGGGAATACAAACCTTGTGGGAAAACAAACCTTGTGGGAAAACAAACCTTGTGGGAAAACAAACCTTGTGAGAAAACAAACCATGTGGGAGAACCAACCTTGCGGGAAAGCGAACCTTTTGGGAAAACCAACACAGTGGGAAAACAAACCTTGTGGGAAAACCAACCTTGCGGGAAAGTGAACCTTTTGGGAAAACCAACACAGTGGGAAAACAAACCTTGTGGGAAAACCAACCTTGCGGGAAAACCAACCTTGGGGGAAAACAAAGCTTGTGGGGAAACAAACCTTGTGGGAAAACAAACCTCGTAGGAAAAACAACCTAGTGGGAAAACAAACCTTGTGAGAAAACAAACCTTGTGGCAAAACCAACCTTATGGGGAAAGCAACCCTGCGGGAAAACCAACCTTGTGGAAAAACCAACCTTGTGGGGAAACAAACCTTTCGGGAAAACCAACCTTGTGGGAAAACAAACCTTGTGGGAAAACAAACCTTGTGGGAAAACAAACCTTTTGGGAAAACAAACCTTGTGAGAAAACAAACAATGTGGGAGAACCAACCTTGCGGGAAAGCGAACCTTTTGGGAAAACCAACACAGTGGGAAAACAAACCTTGTGGGAAAACTAACCTTGCGGGAAAGTGAACCTTTTGGGAAAACCAACACAGTGGGAAAACAAACCTTGTGGGAAAACCAACCTTGCGGGAAAACCAACCTTGGGGGAAAACAAAGCTTGTGGGAAAACAAACCTTGTGGGAAAACAAACCTCGTAGGAAAAACAACCTAGTGGGAAAACAAACCTTGTGAGAAAACAAACCTTGTGGGAAAACCAACCTTATGGGGAAAGCAACCCTGCGGGAAAACCAACCTTGTGGGGAGGAAAAACAACCTAGTGGGAAAACAAACCTTGTGAGAAAACAAACCTTGTGGGGAAAACCAACCTTATGGGGAAAGCAACCCTGCGGGAAAACCAACCTTGTGGGAAAACCAACCTTTTGGGCAAGCGACCCTTTTGGGAAAACCAACACAGTGGGAAAACAAACCTTGTGGGAAAACAAACCTTTTGGGAAAGCGACCCTTTTGGGAAAACAAACACAGTGGGAAAACAAACCTTGTGGGAAAACAAACCTTGTGAGAAAACAATCCTTGTGGGAAAACAAACCTTGTGGGGAAACAAACCTTTCGGGAAAACCAACCTTGTGGGAAAACCAACCTTGTGGGGAAACAAACATTGCGGGAAAACCAACCTTGTGGGAAAACCAACCTTGCGGGAAAACTAACTTTGGTGGAAAACAAAGCTTGTAAGAAAACAAACCTTGTGGGAAAACCAACCTTATGGGGAAAGCAACCCTGCGGGAAAAGCAACCTTGTGGGAAAACCAACCTTGTGGGAAAGCGACCCTTTTGGGAAAACCAACACAGTGGGAAAACAAACCTTGTGGGAAAACAAACCTTGTGAGAAAACAATCCTTGTGGGAAAACAAACCTTGTGGGGAAACAAACCTTTCGGGAAAACCAACCTTGTGGGGAAACCAACCTTGTGGGGAAACAAACCTTGCGGGAAAACCAACCTTGTGGGAAAACTAACCTTGTGGGGAAACAAACCTTTCGGGAAAACCAACCTTGTGAGAAAACAAACCTTGTGGGAAAACCAACCTTATGGGGAAAGCAACCCTGCGGGAAAACCAACCTTGTGGGAGAACCAACCTTTTGGGAAAGCGAACCTTTTGGGAAAAACAGCACAGTGGGAAAACAAACCTAGTGGGAAAACAAAAGTTGTGAGAAAACAATCCTTGTGGGAAAACAAACCTTGTGGGGAAACAAACCTTTCGGGAAAACCAACCTTGTGGGAAAACAAACCTTATGGGAAAACAAACCTTGTGGGAAAACAAACCTTATGGGAAAACAAACCTTGTGGGAAAACAAACCTTGTGGGAAAACAAACCTTGTGAGAAAACAAACCTTGTGGGGAAACAAACCTAGTGGGAAAACAAACCTTGTGAGAAAACAAACCTTGTGGGGAAACAAACCTTGCGGGAAAACTAACATTGTGGGAAAACAGTCCTTGCGGGAAAACCAACCTTGTGGGAAAACCAACCTTGTGGGGAAACAAACCTTTCGGGAAAACCAACCTTGTGGGAATACAAACCTTGTGGGAAAACAAACCTTGTGGGAAAACAAACCTTGTGGGAAAACAAACCTTGTGAGAAAACAAACCATGTGGGAGAACCAACCTTGCGGGAAAGCGAACCTTTTGGGAAAACCAACACAGTGGGAAAACAAACCTTGTGGGAAAACCAACCTTGCGGGAAAGTGAACCTTTTGGGAAAACCAACACAGTGGGAAAACAAACCTTGTGGGAAAACCAACCTTGCGGGAAAACCAACCTTGGGGGAAAACAAAGCTTGTGGGGAAACAAACCTTGTGGGAAAACAAACCTCGTAGGAAAAACAACCTAGTGGGAAAACAAACCTTGTGAGAAAACAAACCTTGTGGCAAAACCAACCTTATGGGGAAAGCAACCCTGCGGGAAAACCAACCTTGTGGAAAAACCAACCTTGTGGGGAAACAAACCTTTCGGGAAAACCAACCTTGTGGGAAAACAAACCTTGTGGGAAAACAAACCTTGTGGGAAAACAAACCTTTTGGGAAAACAAACCTTGTGAGAAAACAAACAATGTGGGAGAACCAACCTTGCGGGAAAGCGAACCTTTTGGGAAAACCAACACAGTGGGAAAACAAACCTTGTGGGAAAACTAACCTTGCGGGAAAGTGAACCTTTTGGGAAAACCAACACAGTGGGAAAACAAACCTTGTGGGAAAACCAACCTTGCGGGAAAACCAACCTTGGGGGAAAACAAAGCTTGTGGGAAAACAAACCTTGTGGGAAAACAAACCTCGTAGGAAAAACAACCTAGTGGGAAAACAAACCTTGTGAGAAAACAAACCTTGTGGCAAAACCAACCTTATGGGGAAAGCAACCCCGCGGGAAAACAAACCTTGTGGGAAAACCAACCTTGCGGGAAAACCAACCTTGGGGGAAAACAAACCTTGTGGGAAAACAAACCTTGTGAGAAAACAAACCTTGTGGGGAAACAAACCTTGCGAGAAAACAAACCTTGTGGGGAAACAAACCTTGGGGGCAAACTAACCTTGTGGGAAAACAAACCTTGCGGGAAAACCAACCTTGTGGGAAAACCAACCTTGCGGGAAAACTAACCTTGTGGGAAAACAAACCTTGTGGGAAAACCAACCTTGTGGGAAAACCAACCTTGTGGGGAAACAAACCTTTCGGGAAAACCAACCTTGTGAGAAAACAAACCTTGTGGGAAAACCAACCTTATGGGGAAAGCAACCCTGCGGGAAAACCAATCTTGTGGGAAAACAAACCTTATGGGAAAACAAACCTTGTGGGGAAACAAACCTTGTGGGAAAACAATCCTTGTGGGAAAAAGAACCTTGTGGGAAAACAAACCTTATGGGAAAACAAACCTTGTGGGGAAACAAACCTTGTGGGAAAACCAACCTTGCGGGAAAGCGAAACTTTTGGGAAAACCAACACAGTGGGAAAACAAACCTTGTGGGAAAACCAACCTTGCGGGAAAACCAACTTTGGGGGAAAACAAAGCTTGTGGGAAAACAAACCTTGTGGGAAAACCAACCTTATGGGGAAAGCAACCCTGCGGGAAAACCAACCTTGTGGGAAAACCAACCTTTTGGGCAAGCGACCCTTTTGGGAAAACCAACACAGTGGGAAAACAAACCTTGTGGGAAAACAAACCTTTTGGGAAAGCGACCCTTTTGGGAAAACAAACACAGTGGGAAAACAAACCTTGTGGGAAAACAAACCTTGTGAGAAAACAATCCTTGTGGGAAAACAAACCTTGTGGGGAAACAAACCTTTCGGGAAAACCAACCTTGTGGGAAAACCAACCTTGTGGGGAAACAAACATTGCGGGAAAACCAACCTTGTGGGAAAACCAACCTTGCGGGAAAACTAACTTTGGTGGAAAACAAAGCTTGTAAGAAAACAAACCTTGTGGGAAAACCAACCTTATGGGGAAAGCAACCCTGCGGGAAAAGCAACCTTGTGGGAAAACCAACCTTGTGGGAAAGCGACCCTTTTGGGAAAACCAACACAGTGGGAAAACAAACCTTGTGGGAAAACAAACCTTGTGAGAAAACAATCCTTGTGGGAAAACAAACCTTGTGGGGAAACAAACCTTTCGGGAAAACCAACCTTGTGGGGAAACCAACCTTGTGGGGAAACAAACCTTGCGGGAAAACCAACCTTGTGGGAAAACTAACCTTGTGGGGAAACAAACCTTTCGGGAAAACCAACCTTGTGAGAAAACAAACCTTGTGGGAAAACCAACCTTATGGGGAAAGCAACCCTGCGGGAAAACCAACCTTGTGGGAGAACCAACCTTTTGGGAAAGCGAACCTTTTGGGAAAAACAGCACAGTGGGAAAACAAACCTAGTGGGAAAACAAAAGTTGTGAGAAAACAATCCTTGTGGGAAAACAAACCTTGTGGGGAAACAAACCTTTCGGGAAAACCAACCTTGTGGGAAAACAAACCTTATGGGAAAACAAACCTTGTGGGAAAACAAACCTTATGGGAAAACAAACCTTGTGGGAAAACAAACCTTGTGGGAAAACAAACCTTGTGAGAAAACAAACCTTGTGGGGAAACAAACCTAGTGGGAAAACAAACCTTGTGAGAAAACAAACCTTGTGGGGAAACAAACCTTGCGGGAAAACTAACATTGTGGGAAAACAGTCCTTGCGGGAAAACCAACCTTGTGGGAAAACCAACCTTGTGGGGAAACAAACCTTTCGGGAAAACCAACCTTGTGGGAATACAAACCTTGTGGGAAAACAAACCTTGTGGGAAAACAAACCTTGTGGGAAAACAAACCTTGTGAGAAAACAAACCATGTGGGAGAACCAACCTTGCGGGAAAGCGAACCTTTTGGGAAAACCAACACAGTGGGAAAACAAACCTTGTGGGAAAACCAACCTTGCGGGAAAGTGAACCTTTTGGGAAAACCAACACAGTGGGAAAACAAACCTTGTGGGAAAACCAACCTTGCGGGAAAACCAACCTTGGGGGAAAACAAAGCTTGTGGGGAAACAAACCTTGTGGGAAAACAAACCATGTAGGAAAAACAACCTAGTGGGAAAACAAACCTTGTGAGAAAACAAACCTTGTGGCAAAACCAACCTTATGGGGAAAGCAACCCTGCGGGAAAACCAACCTTGTGGAAAAACCAACCTTGTGGGGAAACAAACCTTTCGGGAAAACCAACCTTGTGGGAAAACAAACCTTGTGGGAAAACAAACCTTGTGGGAAAACAAACCTTTTGGGAAAACAAACCTTGTGAGAAAACAAACAATGTGGGAGAACCAACCTTGCGGGAAAGCGAACCTTTTGGGAAAACCAACACAGTGGGAAAACAAACCTTGTGGGAAAACTAACCTTGCGGGAAAGTGAACCTTTTGGGAAAACCAACACAGTGGGAAAACAAACCTTGTGGGAAAACCAACCTTGCGGGAAAACCAACCTTGGGGGAAAACAAAGCTTGTGGGAAAACAAACCTTGTGGGAAAACAAACCTCGTAGGAAAAACAACCTAGTGGGAAAACAAACCTTGTGAGAAAACAAACCTTGTGGCAAAACCAACCTTATGGGGAAAGCAACCCCGCGGGAAAACAAACCTTGTGGGAAAACCAACCTTGCGGGAAAACCAACCTTGGGGGAAAACAAACCTTGTGGGAAAACAAACCTTGTGAGAAAACAAACCTTGTGGGGAAACAAACCTTGCGAGAAAACAAACCTTGTGGGGAAACAAACCTTGGGGGCAAACTAACCTTGTGGGAAAACAAACCTTGCGGGAAAACCAACCTTGTGGGAAAACCAACCTTGCGGGAAAACTAACCTTGTGGGAAAACAAACCTTGTGGGAAAACCAACCTTGTGGGAAAACCAACCTTGTGGGGAAACAAACCTTTCGGGAAAACCAACCTTGTGAGAAAACAAACCTTGTGGGAAAACCAACCTTATGGGGAAAGCAACCCTGCGGGAAAACCAATCTTGTGGGAAAACCAACCTTGTGGGAAAGCGAACCTTTTGGGAAAACCAACACAGTGGGAAAACAAACCTTGTGGGAAAACCAACCTAGTGGGAAAACAAACCTTGTGAGAAAACAAACCTTGTGGGGAAACAAACCTTGCGGGAAAACTAACCTTGTGGGAAAACAAACCAACCTTGTGGGAAAACAAACCTTGTGGGAAAACAAGGTTTTTTTTTCCCACAAGGTTAGTTTTCCCACAAGGTTTGTTTCCCCACAAGGTTTTTTTCCCCACAAGGTTTGTTTTCCCACAAGGATTGTTTTCTCACAAGGTTTGTTTTCCCACTGTTATGGTTTTCCCAAAAGGTTCGCTTTCCCGCAAGGTTGGTTTTCCCACAAGGTTGGTTTTCCCGCAGGGTTTGTTTCCCCTTAAGGTTGGTTTTCCCACAAGTTTTGTTTTCCCACTAGGTTAGTTTGCCCGCAAGGTTTGTTTCCCCACAAGGTTTGTTTTCTCACAAGGTTTGTTTCCCCACAAGGTTTGTTTTCTCACAAGGTTTGTTTTCCCACAAGGTTTGTTTTCCCACAAGGTTTGTTTTCCCACAAGGTTTGTTTTCCCACAAGGTTTGTTTTCCCATAAGGTTTGTTTTCCCACAAGGTTGGTTTTCCCACAAGGTTGGTTTGCCCGCAGGGTTGCTTTCCCCATAAGGTTGGTTTTCCCACAAGGTTTGTTTTCTCACAAGGTTTGTTTTCCCACTAGGTTGTTTTTCCCACGAGGTTGGTTTTCCCACAAGATTTGTTTTCCCACAAGCTTTGTTTTCCCCCAAGGTTGGTTTTCCCGCAAGGTTGGTTTTCCCACAAGGTTTGTTTTCCCACTGTGTTGGTTTTCCCAAAAGGTTCGCTTTCCCGCAAGGTTGGTTTTCCCACAAGGTTTGTTTCCCCACAAGGTTTGTTTTCCCATAAGGTTTGTTTTCCCACAAGGTTCGTTTTCCAACAAGGTTTGTTTTCCCACAAGGTTTGTTTTCCCATAAGGTTTGTTTTCCCACAAGGTTGGTTTTCCCGAAAGGTTTGTTTCCCCACAAGGTTGGTTTTCCCACAAGGTTGGTTTTCCCGCAAGGTTTGTTTTCCCACAAGGTTAGTTTTCCTGCAAGGTTTGTTTCCCCACAAGGTTTGTTTTCCCACAAGGATTGTTTTCTTACAAGGTTTGTTTTCCCACTAGTTTTGTTTTCCCACTGTTTTGGTTTTCCCAAAAGGTTCGCTTTCCCACAAGGTTGGTTTTCCCACAAGGTTGGTTTTCCCGCAGGGTTGCTTTCCCCATAAGGTTGGTTTTCCCACAAGGTTTGTTTTCTCACAAGGTTTGTTTTCCCACTAGGTTGTTTTTCCCACGAGGTTGGTTTTCCCACAAGGTTTGTTTTCCCACAAGCTTTGTTTTCCCCCAAGGTTGGTTTTCTCGCAAGGTTGGTTTTCCCACAAGGTTTGTTTTCCCACTGTGTTGGTTTTCCCAAAAGGTTCGCTTTCCCGCAAGGTTGGTTTTCCCACAAGGTTTGTTTCCCCACAAGCTTTCTTTTCCCATAAGGTTTGTTTTTCCACAAGGTTCGTTTTCCCACAAGGTTTGTTTTCCCACAAGGTTGGTTTTCCCGAAAGGTTTGTTTCCCCACAAGGTTTGTTTTCCCACAAGGATTTTTTTCTCACAAGGTTTGTTTTCCCACAAGGTTGGTTTTCCCACAAGGTTGGTTTTCCCGCAGGGTTGCTTTCCCCATTAGGTTGGTTTTCCCACAAGGTTTGTTTTCTCACAAGGTTTGTTTTCCCACTAGGTTGTTTTTCCCACGAGGTTGGTTTTCCCACAAGGTTTGTTTTCCCACAAGCTTTGTTTTCCCCCAAGGTTGGTTTTCTCGCAAGGTTGGTTTTCCCACAAGGTTTGTTTTCCCACTGTGTTGGTTTTCCCAAAAGGTTCGCTTTCCCGCAAGGTTGGTTTTCCCACAAGGTTTGTTTCCCCACAAGGTTTCTTTTCCCATAAGGTTTGTTTTTCCACAAGGTTCGTTTTCCCACAAGGTTTGTTTTCCCACAAGGTTTGTTTTCCCACAAGGATTGTTTTCTCACAAGGTTTGTTTTCCCACTAGGTTTGTTTCCCCACAAGGATTGTTTTCTCACAAGGTTTGTTTTCCCACTAGTTTTTTTTTTCCCACTGTGTTGGTTTTCCCAAAAGGTTCGCTTTCCCACAAGGTTGGTTTCCCCACAAGGTTGGTTTTCCCGCAGGGTTGCTTTCCCCATAAGGTTGGTTTTCCCACAAGGTTTGTTTTCTCACAAGGTTTGTTTTCCCACTAGGTTGTTTTTCCCACGAGGTTGGTTTTCCCACAAGGTTTGTTTTCCCACAAGCTTTGTTTTCCCCCAAGGTTGGTTTTCTCGCAAGGTTGGTTTTCCCACAAGGTTTGTTTTCCCACTGTGTTGGTTTTCCCAAAAGGTTCGCTTTCCCACAAGGTTGGTTTTCCCACAAGGTCGGTTTTCCCGCAGGGTTGATTTCCCCATAAGGTTGGTTTTCCCACAACGTTTGTTTTCTCACAAGGTTTGTTTTCCTACTAGGTTGTTTTTCCCACTAGGTTGGTTTTCCCACAAGGTTTGTTTTCCCACAAGCTTTGTTTTCCCCCAAGGTTGGTTTTCCCGAAAGGTTGGTTTTCCCACAAGGTTTGTTTTCCCACTCTGTTGGTTTTCCCAAAAGGTTCGCTTTCCCGCAAGGTTGGTTTTCCCACAAGGTTTGTTTCCCCACAAGGTTTGTTTTCCCACAAGGTTTGTTTTCCCACAAGGTTGGTTTTCCCGAAAGATTTGTTTCCCCACAAGGTTTGTTTTCCCACAAGGTTGGTTTTCCCGCAGGGTTTGTTTCCCCATGAGGTTGGTTTTCCCACAAGGTTTGTTTTCTCACAAGGTTTGTTTTCCCACTAGGTTGTTTTTCCCACAAGGTTTGTTTTCCCACAAGGTTTGTTTTCCCATGTTAAGAAGATGCATCGGTTGCATCGGAGGGGTGGGGGTCAATCGAGAGGAGGGATAGGTCACCTTTCCGTACTCGTACTTTCGTCAGAGAATGGTTCTCTGCGATAAATACGACAGTACCATCTGGGGAAATAGGGACCCACTGTGGAAGAACCGTAATATTTCGGGCTTGTAAAGCTTCATTGCCCTCAATCAATATGTTTTTCGTACCCGTGGGTAGGCCTAAAACACTGCAACTAATGGGTCTTGCATAATGCGGTCTTATGCGGTAAGCGCACTTCGACGGGACTAATTTTTCTCCGATACCTATACTACAAACTCTAGGTTCCATTGTCGAAGGCTGGGACTGACCAGGGAATTTGAGGGAGAAAATATCGGTGGTTGGGTCTAACATCAATCCTGCGGACCGAATGAACGGCCGGCCGACCAAAGCACCGAAACATAGCCTAGGGATCACCAAAAATTTCTCCACAAACGTTCGACCTAATAAAGAAAATTGTACAGTAACCTCGGAGGTGACTGTAAGCGGATCACACAATGGAGACGCTGAAATGCATGTTTTCGATCGGTCAATGATGCAGCTCTGAATATTCGCAGCAGTATCCTCAGACATAAGGTTGCACTCGGCACCGGTATCGTACAAAGTCTTGACACGGTAAGTCCCAAAACACAAATTTACAAAAGACAGATTTGAACTGCCCTGTACCGTGCAAACTAAACAAGACTCAGGAGGAGAGTGCTCTAGCCTAAACGAGGGTTTTGCGACCTGTTCGGGCCTCTCATTAGGCTGGGCGAATGAGGGACATTGTGGCGCGGGTTCTGGAACCGGTATTGGTGTGGGGTAGAAGGACCGGTCCGTCGCGGAGCCCCAAAGTAGCGCGGACCTTGCACGTTTCCCTGGTTAAAAGGGCGAAAACCGCGGGCTTTGTCCGGGCACCATTTTTCTTCGTGACCGACACGCAAGCAAAAATCACAAATTGGCTGGTCTCCAAAGGACCTCGAAGATGTAGGCGCGGCAGGTCTTTCATTTCCGGGAAGAGTAGTTACAGTGTCGGCTTTGACGGTATAAATCGATCGTGACTGGGAAAGTGCCGCCTCATGGTAATCCCTGGCTGAGCGGTCAGCCCTAACCTGTCGCAAAACCTCTATTGCCTGTGGCAGACTAGTCAGGCTCCTTCTTTTTACCTCATCATAGTAAGGGACGGGGAGGCCTCTGATGAATTCGGTCAAGTAGACCCTAAGAACCTCACTCTTCGTCCTGTCAGCCGGAGTATAAGAGTAACGCAAATCCAAAGACTTTTGAATCAACTGACCATAAAGGTCAGGCGTCATGCTTTCCGGCTGATAAATCACTCGTTCCTCAGCCAGACGAAACTCCTCCTCCCTGCCCCGACAGCGGAGCTGGAGGGAAGCCTCGAATGCTGCCCATGAAACTTTCTGTAGAGCGTCCAAACTTTCAACCCAACTGGTCAACGGTGAAACCAGCCGAGAAGAAAGGATTGCGAACTGCTCTGGCCATGCAACAACTCCACAAAAAGAAAATTTGTGTCGTGCTTGCTCAAGCCAGGATGTCGCGCTTGTTTCCCCGTTGAAAGTAGGGATTTCTTTGGCTATCTCTAGCTTAAGCCGTAGCCGAGCTAGAGTGACTTCTGGGTTTTCTTCCCGAGCCGGTGGATCGTTGAAAACAATTAAGTCTTGGTGAGCCGGCTGGGGTGGCACTGGGTTCGGGTTTATGGCAGGGGCATAGGGACGACAGTTGGGCATCGTATCAAATGATGGTTGAGGAGGAGACGGTCGGGTATGAATAAACTGTTGGGGATATTGTTGGGGACCGTAAAAGGATGTTTGGGGTAAATACATGTTGGTTGGGTGGGTGGGGACTTGTTGTGCATAAAAGTGGTCATGGTATTCTTGTGGTTGGTGAAAATCAGCTCGATGGGCCGGGTATTGGTAGGCGGGATATTGCGGTACTTGTGGTCGGTAATCAGGCATACACTGAGACCACCGAGACAAAGGTTCTGCCGGAGGATTGTCAAATTGTTGCGAACATTCATCTTCAAAAAATAACCGAGATGCGAGGGGTCGCGATGTCTGGGGTCGAGGGGCAGGGAAACGAGAAGGATCAAAAAAGTTTTCCATTTCCGAGGGAAAAAAAAATCGAGACCAGAATAATCAAGGGTATGAATGTCCGCAATAACAAAAACCAATCCAAATTGCCAAAAACACCAAAAATATTCGCTCAAAATTCATGAGAGAAAGTTCTGACAAAAAAAAAATATCGAAAAATGTGAAAATAACGCTTACAAAAATATATGGTTTACAAAGATAATGGGAACAAGCTCGACTGGACGTGTAAACTCAGACTAAACTAAGACGCGGAACCAACTTGATATCTAACCAATGTTTTTACTTCATGAGGGAAAAAAAATATGTGGCAGGAATTAATGGCATTAACCTTAAATTTATTATCAAAAGAAAATAGGCCAGAGGCTTCATGCGAAATCGCCGCATCCGGATGGCGAATAAACACACATACGCTAGATGGCGATCGAAACGCAAGAAAACCTGACAAAAAAATGTGGTGGTGGGGGAGGGATGACAGAGTGAACGACTGGCGAAACGCACACAACGTCTATGTGGCAAATTACTACACACATTTAGACCGAAACCAGTCGAAATTCCACGAAAATGTCACGAATGAAGTGCGATGTACATTCTTGAGAGAGTATCTATCTCCGCAAGAAAAATATACAAACAGATCACCACCAAACAAAAAAATAAACTGGCCGATAGGGGAATATGAAAAATTAAGGATAAGCCGAAAAAATGCCACAAATAGAAATACGACGTCCCTGCATCACTCCATAGGGCTTGAAAATAGTGCCATATAGACAACGTCAAAAACGAAAGGCGAGAAAGGTTGATTCCGAATAACCTTGGCTTTCACGAAAAGAAAATTTTATGTCGGGGAACTAAACAGAATAATCATCATGGAATAATCGCATGCAAAATTACGTTTCCAGGTACGTGAAATATGAAATCATACGCGAATGCTAATTTATTAATGGTACCGCAAGCACGCATTGTCAGTGTTGAGAGCACTGATATAAAATAGACACGGCGAAATGACGCAATGATGTACCCCGGAGAATAAATTATTTTGCCGATGCGATGACGATTAACAGGATTTGCAGTCTGTGGCGCGAAAAACACTCACTTGACGACAGAAAATTCCTGAAAATGCGGGAGGAAAAGGGGGAAAGAAATTTCACAGTCGGTGGCGCGACACACACTCACATGTAGACTGCAAAATTCCTGTAAGGGGAAGAGGGCAGGAGAAAAGAAAATTCGCGGTCAGTGGCGCGAAATACACTCACATGTCGACCGGAAAAATCCTTAAAAGGGAAGGGGGAGGGACAAGAAATTTCTCAATCAGTGGCGCGAAACACACTCACATGTAGATCGGAAAATTCTTAAAACAAAAAAAAGTAGGAGGAAAGGGGGAACGAAAATTCACAGTCAGTGGCGCGACACACACTCACATGGCGACCGGAAAAATCCAAAAAACTATACGAGGGAAAACAAAAACAAAAGGATAAACCCGACATAAAATAATTTTCATATGTGAAGAAAGCCGACGGAAATATCAAAGATCAAAAATGGAAAAACCTAAACCTACATTTTTGTTCTGGACTGACCGAGCTGAACCATAAAAAAAAATGAAATAAAATAAATAAGGGAGTTATTTTTATTTTGCTAAATTAAAGGGTAGGGCGGGAGGGTGAAAAAAAATTAATTTTCGTGACTACGAACAAAAAATTTGGACGTGGGTCCTCCTTATTATGAGAAAATAAGGGCTTACAAAAATAAACTTCCCACCTCTGATACCATTGTTAAGAATGTTATCCCACTTCTGAGACCATTGTTAAGAAGATGGACGAGTGGAGGCGAGGTTTAATGAAGATACGGCTCCTGGGGTGTGGGCTGAAGACATTCTGATACCGTAGGTGCCCACTAGCCCCAGGACCAGTCAGGAAACCGGACAAAAGAGAGAAGGGAAAGTCTCAGTGAATTCTATAGCTCAGCCGCAGTCAATCCAGAAATCCCTAATCAAGCTGGTTCACCCATCCTAGCGAAGCTGGAATTCACATATCCAGTCAAGCCCGAGGCCTACTAGCCGAGATGGACCATAACGTCTATAGTTAATTTATCTCATGTAAATCGTGTACAAGAACATATAATACAGCACTAAAGGGGTCCCTAACTAAATATATAAACTGGTCCTTACCATAAATTATAATATAGCGTAACTGAGGTCTTGCTCCGACCAAGGATGAAAGAGAACTGCTTTTGGCTGCGGATTCATTACGCAGCCAAATACTTAGAATGAAATGGATCAAAGCCTGACCTCGGATTAGCGAGCAGCTAACTGAAGCTAGGATAAAGACCGAGTGACCTATTGTCACGATGCCGGGAAATTAATGATGGTGATGGAAACCGAAGAGATATATAGAAAAGTAGGCGATAGATGGAGGGAATAACTAGGAGGACTATTGCAGAGCAAAGTGCTATGGGATGTCTCCATAACACCCACAAGATTTGTTTTCCCACAAGGTTTGTTTCACAAGGTTGGTTTTCCCGAAAGGTTTGTTTCCCCACAAGGTTGGTTTTCCCACAAGGTTGGTTTTCCCGCAGGATTTGTTTTCCCACAAGGTTAGTTTTCCCGCAAGGTTTGTTTCCCCACAAGGTTTGTTTTCCCACAAGGATTGTTTTCTCACAAGGTTTGTTTTCCCACTAGGTTTGTTTCCCCACAAGGTTTGTTTTCCCACAAGGTTTGTTTTCCCCCAAGGTTGGTTTTCCCGCAAGGTTGGTTTTCCTACTGTGTTGGTTTTCCCACTGTGTTGGTTTTCCCAAAAGGTTCGCTTTCCCACAAGGTTGGTTTTCCCACAAGGTTGGTTTTCCCGCAGGGTTGCTTTCACCATAAGGTTGGTTTTCCCACAAGGTTTGTTTTCTCACAAGGTTTGTTTTCCCACTAGGTTGTTTTTCCCACTAGGTTGGTTTTCCCACAAGGTTTGTTTTCCCACAAGCTTTGTTTTCCCCCAAGGTTGGTTTTCCCGCAAGGTTGGTTTTCCCACAAGGTTTGTTTTCCCACTGTGTTGGTTTTCCCAAAAGGTTCGCTTTCCCGCAAGGTTGGTTTTCCCACAAGGCTTGTTTTCTCACAAGGTTTGTTTTCCCACAAGGTTGGTTTTCCCACAAGGTTTCTTTTCCCACAAGGTTTGTTTTCCAACAAGGTTGGTTTTCCCGAAAGGTTTGTTTCCCCACAAGGTTGGTTTTTCCACAAGGTTGGTTTTCCCGCAGGGTTTGTTTTCCCACAAGGTTAGTTTTCCCGCAAGGTTTGTTTTCCCACAAGGTTAGTTTTCCCACAAGGTTTGTTTCCCCACAAGGTTTGTTTCCCCACAAGGTTTGTTTTCCCACAAGGATTGTTTTTTCACAAGGTTTGTTTTCCCACTGTGTTGGTTTTCCCAAAAGGTTCGCTTTCCCGCAAGGTTTGTTTTCCCACAAGGTTTGTTTTCTCACAAGGTTTGTTTTCCCACTAGGTTTGTTTCCCCACAAGGCTTGTTTTCTCACAAGGTTTGTTTTCCCACAAGGTTTGTTTTCCCACAAGGTTTGTTTTCCCACAAGGTTGGTTTTCCAGAAAGGTTTGTTTCCCCACAAGATTGGTTTTCCCACAAGGTTGGTTTTCCCGCAGGGTTTGTTTTCCCACAAGTTTAGTTTTCCCACAAGGTTTGTTTTCGCACAAGGATTGTTTTCTCACAAGGTTTGTTTTCCCACTGTGTTTGTTTTCCCAAAATGTTCGCTTTCCCGCAAGGTTGGTTTTCCCACAAGGTTGGTTTTCCCGCAGGGTTTGTTTCCCCATAAGGTTGGTTTTCCCACAAGGTTTGTTTTCTCACAAGGTTTGTTTTCCCACTAGGTTGGTTTTCCCACAAGGTTTGTTTTCCCACAAGGTTTGTTTACCCACAAGGTTTGTTTTCCCCCAAGGTTGGTTTTCCCGAAAGGTTGGTTTTCCCATAAGGTTGGTTTTCCCACAAGGTTGGTTTTCCCGCAAGGTTAGTTTTCCCACAAGGTCTGATTTAACACAATGTTTGTTTTCCCACAAGGTTTGATTCCCCACAAGATTTGTTTTTCCTCTAGGTTGGTTTTCCCACAAAGTTGGTTTTCCCACAACGTCAGTTTTCTCACAAGGTTGGTTTTCCCACAAGGTTTGTTTCCCCATAAGGTTTGTTTTCCCACAAGGTTTGTTTTCCCACAAGGTTTGTTTTCCCACAAGGTTGGTTTTCCCGCAGGGTTTGTTTTCCCACAAGGTTTGTTTCCCCACAAGATTTGTTTTTCCTCTAGGTTGGTTTTCCCACAAGGTTGGTTTTCCCACAACGTTAGTTTTCTCACAAGGTTGGTTTTCCCACAAGGTTTGTTTCCCCATAAGGTTTGTTTTCCCACAAGGTTTGTTTTCCCACAAGGTTTATTTTCTCACAAGGTTTGTTTTCCCACTGTTTTGGTTTTCCCATAAGGTTGTCTTTCCCACAAGGTTTGTTTTCCCACAAGGTTTGTTTTCCCTCAAGATTTGTTTTTCCTCTAGGTTGGTTTTCCCACAAGGTTGGTTTTCCCACAACGTTAGTTTTCTCACAAGGTTGGTTTTCCCACAAGGTTTGTTTCCCCATAAGGTTTGTTTTCCCACAAGGTTTGTTTTCCCACAAGGTTTGTTTTCCCACAAGATTTGTTTTCCCACAAGGTTTGTTTCACAAGGTTGGTTTTCCCGAAAGGTTTGTTTCCCCACAAGGTTGGTTTTCCCGCAGGATTTGTTTTCCCACAAGGTTAGTTTTCCCGCAAGGTTAGTTTCCCCACAAGGTTTGTTTTCCCACAAGGATTGTTTTCTCACAAGGTTTGTTTTCCCACTAGGTTTGTTTCCCCACAAGGTTTGTTTTCCCACAAGGTTTGTTTTCCCCCAAGGTTGGTTTTCCCGCAAGGTTGGTTTTCCCACTGTGTTGGTTTTCCCACTGTGTTGGTTTTCCCAAAAGGTTCGCTTTCCCACAAGGTTGGTTTTCCCACAAGGTTGGTTTTCCCGCAGGGTTGCTTTCACCATAAGGTTGGTTTTCCCACAAGGTTTGTTTTCTCACAAGGTTTGTTTTCCCACTAGGTTGTTTTTCCCACTAGGTTGGTTTTCCCACAAGGTTTTTTTCCCACAAGCTTTGTTTTCCCCCAAGGTTGGTTTTCCCGCAAGGTTGGTTTTCCCAAAAGGTTTGTTTTCCCACTGTGTTGGTTTTCCCAAAAGGTTCGCTTTCCCGCAAGGTTGGTTTTCCCACAAGGTTTGTTTTCTCACAAGGTTTGTTTTCCCACAAGGTTTGTTTTCCCACAAGGTTTCTTTTCCCACAAGGTTTGTTTTCCAACAAGGTTGGTTTTCCCGAAAGGTTTGTTTCCCCACAAGGTTGGTTTTTCCACAAGGTTGGTTTTCCCGCAGGGTTTGTTTTCCCACAAGGTTAGTTTTCCCGCAAGGTTTGTTTTCCCACAAGGTTAGTTTTCCCACAAGGTTTGTTTCCCCACAAGGTTTGTTTCCCCACAAGGTTTGTTTTCCCACAAGGATTGTTTTTTCACAAGGTTTGTTTTCCCACTGTGTTGGTTTTCCCAAAAGGTTCGCTTTCCCGCAAGGTTTGTTTTCCCACAAGGTTTGTTTTCTCACAAGGTTTGTTTTCCCACTAGGTTTGTTTCCCCACAAGGTTTGTTTTCTCACAAGGTTTGTTTTCCCACAAGGTTTGTTTTCCCACAAGGTTTGTTTTCCCACAAGGTTGGTTTTCCAGAAAGGTTTGTTTCCCCACAAGGTTGGTTTTCCCACAAGGTTGGTTTTCCCGCAGGGTTTGTTTTCCCACAAGTTTAGTTTTCCCACAAGGTTTGTTTTCCCCCAAGGTTGGTTTTCCCGCAAGGTTGGTTTTCCTACTGTGTTGGTTTTCCCACTGTGTTGGTTTTCCCAAAAGGTTCGCTTTCCCACAAGGTTGGTTTTCCCACAAGGTTGGTTTTCCCGCAGGGTTGCTTTCACCATAAGGTTGGTTTTCCCACAAGGTTTGTTTTCTCACAAGGTTTGTTTTCCCACTAGGTTGTTTTTCCCACTAGGTTGGTTTTCCCACAAGGTTTGTTTTCCCACAAGCTTTGTTTTCCCCCAAGGTTGGTTTTCCCGCAAGGTTGGTTTTCCCACAAGGTTTGTTTTCCCACTGTGTTGGTTTTCCCAAAAGGTTCGCTTTCCCGCAAGGTTGGTTTTCCCACAAGGCTTGTTTTCTCACAAGGTTTGTTTTCCCACAAGGTTGGTTTTCCCACAAGGTTTCTTTTCCCACAAGGTTTGTTTTCCAACAAGGTTGGTTTTCCCGAAAGGTTTGTTTCCCCACAAGGTTGGTTTTTCCACAAGGTTGGTTTTCCCGCAGGGTTTGTTTTCCCACAAGGTTAGTTTTCCCGCAAGGTTTGTTTTCCCACAAGGTTAGTTTTCCCACAAGGTTTGTTTCCCCACAAGGTTTGTTTCCCCACAAGGTTTGTTTTCCCACAAGGATTGTTTTTTCACAAGGTTTGTTTTCCCACTGTGTTGGTTTTCCCAAAAGGTTCGCTTTCCCGCAAGGTTTGTTTTCCCACAAGGTTTGTTTTCTCACAAGGTTTGTTTTCCCACTAGGTTTGTTTCCCCACAAGGCTTGTTTTCTCACAAGGTTTGTTTTCCCACAAGGTTTGTTTTCCCACAAGGTTTGTTTTCCCACAAGGTTGGTTTTCCAGAAAGGTTTGTTTCCCCACAAGATTGGTTTTCCCACAAGGTTGGTTTTCCCGCAGGGTTTGTTTTCCCACAAGTTTAGTTTTCCCACAAGGTTTGTTTTCGCACAAGGATTGTTTTCTCACAAGGTTTGTTTTCCCACTGTGTTTGTTTTCCCAAAATGTTCGCTTTCCCGCAAGGTTGGTTTTCCCACAAGGTTGGTTTTCCCGCAGGGTTTGTTTCCCCATAAGGTTGGTTTTCCCACAAGGTTTGTTTTCTCACAAGGTTTGTTTTCCCACTAGGTTGGTTTTCCCACAAGGTTTGTTTTCCCACAAGGTTTGTTTACCCACAAGGTTTGTTTTCCCCCAAGGTTGGTTTTCCCGAAAGGTTGGTTTTCCCATAAGGTTGGTTTTCCCACAAGGTTGGTTTTCCCGCAAGGTTAGTTTTCCCACAAGGTCTGATTTAACACAATGTTTGTTTTCCCACAAGGTTTGATTCCCCACAAGATTTGTTTTTCCTCTAGGTTGGTTTTCCCACAAAGTTGGTTTTCCCACAACGTCAGTTTTCTCACAAGGTTGGTTTTCCCACAAGGTTTGTTTCCCCATAAGGTTTGTTTTCCCACAAGGTTTGTTTTCCCACAAGGTTTGTTTTCCCACAAGGTTGGTTTTCCCGCAGGGTTTGTTTTCCCACAAGGTTTGTTTCCCCACAAGATTTGTTTTTCCTCTAGGTTGGTTTTCCCACAAGGTTGGTTTTCCCACAACGTTAGTTTTCTCACAAGGTTGGTTTTCCCACAAGGTTTGTTTCCCCATAAGGTTTGTTTTCCCACAAGGTTTGTTTTCCCACAAGGTTTATTTTCTCACAAGGTTTGTTTTCCCACTGTTTTGGTTTTCCCATAAGGTTGTCTTTCCCACAAGGTTTGTTTTCCCACAAGGTTTGTTTTCCCTCAAGATTTGTTTTTCCTCTAGGTTGGTTTTCCCACAAGGTTGGTTTTCCCACAACGTTAGTTTTCTCACAAGGTTGGTTTTCCCACAAGGTTTGTTTCCCCATAAGGTTTGTTTTCCCACAAGGTTTGTTTTCCCACAAGGTTTGTTTTCCCACAAGATTTGTTTTCCCACAAGGTTTGTTTCACAAGGTTGGTTTTCCCGAAAGGTTTGTTTCCCCACAAGGTTGGTTTTCCCACAAGGTTGGTTTTCCCGCAGGATTTGTTTTCCCACAAGGTTAGTTTTCCCGCAAGGTTAGTTTCCCCACAAGGTTTGTTTTCCCACAAGGATTGTTTTCTCACAAGGTTTGTTTTCCCACTAGGTTTGTTTCCCCACAAGGTTTGTTTTCCCACAAGGTTTGTTTTCCCCCAAGGTTGGTTTTCCCGCAAGGTTGGTTTTCCCACTGTGTTGGTTTTCCCACTGTGTTGGTTTTCCCAAAAGGTTCGCTTTCCCACAAGGTTGGTTTTCCCACAAGGTTGGTTTTCCCGCAGGGTTGCTTTCACCATAAGGTTGGTTTTCCCACAAGGTTTGTTTTCTCACAAGGTTTGTTTTCCCACTAGGTTGTTTTTCCCACTAGGTTGGTTTTCCCACAAGGTTTTTTTCCCACAAGCTTTGTTTTCCCCCAAGGTTGGTTTTCCCGCAAGGTTGGTTTTCCCAAAAGGTTTGTTTTCCCACTGTGTTGGTTTTCCCAAAAGGTTCGCTTTCCCGCAAGGTTGGTTTTCCCACAAGGTTTGTTTTCTCACAAGGTTTGTTTTCCCACAAGGTTTGTTTTCCCACAAGGTTTCTTTTCCCACAAGGTTTGTTTTCCAACAAGGTTGGTTTTCCCGAAAGGTTTGTTTCCCCACAAGGTTGGTTTTTCCACAAGGTTGGTTTTCCCGCAGGGTTTGTTTTCCCACAAGGTTAGTTTTCCCGCAAGGTTTGTTTTCCCACAAGGTTAGTTTTCCCACAAGGTTTGTTTCCCCACAAGGTTTGTTTCCCCACAAGGTTTGTTTTCCCACAAGGATTGTTTTTTCACAAGGTTTGTTTTCCCACTGTGTTGGTTTTCCCAAAAGGTTCGCTTTCCCGCAAGGTTTGTTTTCCCACAAGGTTTGTTTTCTCACAAGGTTTGTTTTCCCACTAGGTTTGTTTCCCCACAAGGTTTGTTTTCTCACAAGGTTTGTTTTCCCACAAGGTTTGTTTTCCCACAAGGTTTGTTTTCCCACAAGGTTGGTTTTCCAGAAAGGTTTGTTTCCCCACAAGGTTGGTTTTCCCACAAGGTTGGTTTTCCCGCAGGGTTTGTTTTCCCACAAGTTTAGTTTTCCCACAAGGTTTGTTTTCGCACAAGGATTGTTTTCTCACAAGGTTTGTTTTCCCACTGTGTTTGTTTTCCCCAAATGTTCGCTTTCCCGCAAGAATGGTTTTCCCACAAGGTTGGTTTTCCCGCAGGGTTTGTTTCCCCATAAGGTTGGTTTTCCCACAAGGTTTGTTTTCTCACAAGGTTTGTTTTCCCACTAGGTTGGTTTTCCCACAAGGTTTGTTTTCCCACAAGGTTTGTTTACCCACAAGGTTTGTTTTCCCCCAAGGTTGGTTTTCCCGCAAGGTTGGTTTTCCCATAAGGTTGGTTTTCCCACAAGGTTGGTTTTCCCGCAAGGTTAGTTTTCCCACAAGGTCTGATTTAACACAATGTTTGTTTTCCCACAAGGTTTGATTCCCCACAAGATTTGTTTTTCCTCTAGGTTGGTTTTCCCACAAAGTTGGTTTTCCCACAACGTCAGTTTTCTCACAAGGTTGGTTTTCCCACAAGGTTTGTTTCCCCATAAGGTTTGTTTTCCCACAAGGTTTGTTTTCCCACAAGGTTTGTTTTCCCACAAGGTTGGTTTTCCCGCAGGGTTTGTTTTCCCACAAGGTTTGTTTCCCCACAAGATTTGTTTTTCCTCTAGGTTGGTTTTCCCACAAGGTTGGTTTTCCCACAACGTTAGTTTTCTCACAAGGTTGGTTTTCCCACAAGGTTTGTTTCCCCATAAGGTTTGTTTTCCCACAAGGTTTGTTTTCCCACAAGGTTTGTTTTCTCACAAGGTTTGTTTTCCCACTGTTTTGGTTTTCCCATAAGGTTGTCTTTCCCACAAGGTTTGTTTTCCCACAAGGTTTCTTTTCCCTCAAGATTTGTTTTTCCTCTAGGTTGGTTTTCCCACAAGGTTGGTTTTCCCACAACGTTAGTTTTCTCACAAGGTTGGTTTTCCCACAAGGTTTGTTTCCCCATAAGGTTTGTTTTCCCACAAGGTTTGTTTTCCCACAAGGTTTGTTTTCCCGCAGGGTTTGTTTTCCTACAAGGTTAGTTTTCCCGCAAGGTTTGTTTCCCCACAAGGTTTGTTTTCCTACAAGGATTGTTTTCTCACAAGGTTTGTTTTCCCACTAGGGTTGTTTCCCCACAAGGTTTGTTTTCCCCCAAGGTTGGTTTTCCCGCAAGGTTGGTTTTCCCACAATGTTTGTTTTCCCACTGTGTTGGTTTTCCCAAAAGGTTCGCTTTCCCACAAGGTTGGTTTTCCCACAAGGTTGGTTTTCCCGCAAGGTTGGTTTTCCCACAAGGTTTGTTTTCCCACTCTGTTGGTTTTCCCAAAAGGTTCGCTTTCCCGCAAGGTTGGTTTTCCCACAAGGTTTGTTTTGTCACAAGTTTTGTTTTCCCACTAGGTTGTTTTTCCCACTAGGTTGGTTTTCCCACAAGGTTTGTTTTCCCACAAGCTTTGTTTTCCCCCAAGGTTGGTTTTCCCGCAAGGTTGGTTTTCCCACAAGGTTTGTTTTCCCACTCTGTTGGTTTTCCCAAAAGGTTCACTTTCCCGCAAGGTTGGTTTTCCCACAAGGTTTGTTTTCCCACAAGGTTTGTTTTCCCACAAGTTTTGTTTTCCCACAAGGTTGGTTTTCCCGAAAGGTTTGTTTCCCCACAAGGTATGTTTTCCCACAAGGTTGGTTTTCCCGCAGGGTTTGTTTCCCCATAAGGTTGGTTTTCCCACAAGGTTTGTTTTCTCACAAGGTTTGTTTTCCCACTAGGTTGGTTTTCCCACAAGGTTTGTTTTCCCACAAGGTTTGTTTTCCCACAAGATTTGTTTTCCCACAAGGTTTGTTTCACAAGGTTGGTTTTCCCGAAAGGTTTGTTTCCCCACAAGGTTGGTTTTCCCACAAGGTTGGTTTTCCCGCAGGATTTGTTTTCCCACAAGGTTAGTTTTCCCGCAAGGTTTGTTTCCCCACAAGGTTTGTTTTCCCACAAGGATTGTTTTCTCACAAGGTTTGTTTTCCCACTAGGTTTGTTTCCCCACAAGGTTTGTTTTCCCACAAGGTTTGTTTTCCCCCAAGGTTGGTTTTCCCGCAAGGTTGGTTTTCCCACTGTGTTGGTTTTCCCAAAAGGTTCGCTTTCCCACAAGGTTGGTTTTCCCACAAGGTTGGTTTTCCCGCAGGGTTGCTTTCACCATAAGGTTGGTTTTCCCACAAGGTTTGTTTTCTCACAAGGTTTGTTTTCCCACTAGGTTGTTTTTCCCACTAGGTTGGTTTTCCCACAAGGTTTGTTTTCCCACAAGCTTTGTTTTCCCCCAAGGTTGGTTTTCCCGCAAGGTTGGTTTTCCCACAAGGGTTGTTTTCCCACTGTGTTGGTTTTCCCAAAAGGTTCGCTTTCCCGCAAGGTTGGTTTTCCCACAAGGTTTGTTTTCTCACAAGGTTTGTTTTCCCACAAGGTTTGTTTTCCCACAAGGTTTCTTTTCCCACAAGGTTTGTTTTCCAACAAGGTTGGTTTTCCCGAAAGGTTTGTTTCCCCACAAGGTTGGTTTTTCCACAAGGTTGGTTTTCCCGCAGGGTTTGTTTTCCCACAAGGTTAGTTTTCCCGCAAGGTTTGTTTTCCCACAAGGTTAGTTTTCCCACAAGGTTTGTTTCCCCACAAGATTTGTTTCCCCACAAGGTTTGTTTTCCCACAAGGATTGTTTTTTCACAAGGTTTGTTTTCCCACTGTGTTGGTTTTCCCAAAAGGTTCGCTTTCCCGCAAGGTTTGTTTTCCCACAAGGTTTTTTTTTCTCACAAGGTTTGTTTTCCCACTAGGTTTGTTTCCCCACAAGGTTTGTTTTCTCACAAGGTTTGTTTTCCCACAAGGTTTGTTTTCCCACAAGGTTTGTTTTCCCACAAGGTTTGTTTTCCCACAAGGTTGGTTTTCCAGAAAGGTTTGTTTCCCCACAAGGTTGGTTTTCCCACAAGGTTGGTTTTCCCGCAGGGTTTGTTTTCCCACAAGTTTAGTTTTCCCACAAGTTTTGTTTTCGCACAAGGATTGTTTTCTCACAAGGTTTGTTTTCCCACTGTGTTTGTTTTCCCAAAATGTTCGCTTTCCCGCAAGGTTGGTTTTCCCACAAGGTTGGTTTTCCCGCAGGGTTTGTTTCCCCATAAGGTTGGTTTTCCCACAAGGTTTGTTTTCTCACAAGGTTTGTTTTCCCACTAGGTTGGTTTTCCCACAAGGTTTGTTTTCCCACAAGGTTTGTTTACCCACAAGGTTTGTTTTCCCCCAAGGTTGGTTTTCCCGCAAGGTTGGTTTTCCCATAAGGTTGGTTTTCCCACAAGGTTGGTTTTCCCGCAAGGTTAGTTTTCCCACAAGGTCTGATTTAACACAATGTTTGTTTTCCCACAAGGTTTGTTTCCCCACAAGATTTGTTTTTCCTCTAGGTTGGTTTTCCCACTAAGTTGGTTTTCCCACAACGTTAGTTTTCTCACAAGGTTGGTTTTCCCACAAGGTTTGTTTCCCCATAAGGTTTGTTTTCCCACAAGGTTTGTTTTCCCACAAGGTTTGTTTTCCCACAAGGTTGGTTTTCCCGCAGGGTTTGTTTTCCCACAAGGTTTGTTTCCCCACAAGGTTTGTTTTTCCTCTAGGTTGGTTTTCCCACAAGGTTGGTTTTCCCACAACGTTAGTTTTCTCACAAGGTTGGTTTTCCCACAAGGTTTGTTTCCCCATAAGGTTTGTTTTCCCACAAGGTTTGTTTTCCCACAAGGTTTGTTTTCTCACAAAGTTTGTTTTCCCACTGTTTTGTTTTCCCATAAGGTTGTCTTTCCCACAAGGTTTGTTTTCCCACAAGGTTTGTTTTCCCTCAAGATTTGTTTTTCCTCTAGGTTGGTTTTCCCACAAGGTTGGTTTTCCCACAACGTTAGTTTTCTCACAAGGTTGGTTTTCCCACAAGGTTTGTTTCCCCATAAGGTTTGTTTTCCCACAAGGTTTGTTTTCCCACAAGGTTTGTTTTCCCACAAGGTTGGTTTTCCCGCAGGGTTTGTTTTCCCACAAGGTTAGTTATCCCGAAAGGTTTGTTTCCCCACAAGGTTGGTTTTCCCACAAGGTTGGTTTTCCCGCAGGGTTTGTTTTCCCGCAAGGTTAGTTTTCCTACAAGGATTATTTTCTCACAAGGTTTGTTTTCCCACTAGGGTTGTTTCCCCACAGGGTTTGTTTTCCCACAAGGTTTGTTTTCCCCCAAGGTTGGTTTTCCCGCAAGGTTGGTTTTCCCACAAGGTTTGTTTTCCCACTGTGTTGGTTTTCCCAAAAGGTTCGCTTTCCCACAAGGTTGGTTTTCCCATAAGGTTGGTTTTCCCGCAGGGTTTGTTTCCCCATAAGGTTGGTTTTACCACAAGGTTTGTTTTCTCACAATTTTTGTTTTCCCACTAGGTTGGTTTTCCCACAAGGTTTGTTTTCCCACAAGATTTGTTTTCCCACAAGGTTTGTTTCACAAGGTTGGTTTTCCCGAAAGGTTTGTTTCCCCACAAGGCTGGTTTTCCCACAAGGTTGGTTTTCCCGCAGGATTTGTTTTCCCACAAGGTTAGTTTTCCCGCAAGGTTTGTTTCCCCACAAGGATTGTTTTCTCACAAGGTTTGTTTTCCCACTAGGTTTGTTTCCCCACAAGGTTTGTTTTCCCACAAGGTTTGTTTTCCCCCAAGGTTGGTTTTCCCACTGTGTTGGTTTTCCCACTGTGTTGGTTTTCCCAAAAGGTTCGCTTTCCCACAAGGTTGGTTTTCCCACAAGGTTAGTTTTCCCGCAGGGTTGCTTTCCCCATAAGGTTGGTTTTCCCACAAGGTTTGTTTTCTCACAAGGTTTGTTTTCCCACTAGGTTGGTTTTCCCACTAGGTTGGTTTTCCCACAAGGTTTGTTTTCCCACAAGCTTTGTTTTCCCACAAGGTTGGTTTTCCCGCAAGGTTGGTTTTCCCACAAGGTTTGTTTTCCCACTGTGTTGGTTTTCCCAAAAGGTTCGCTTTCCCGCAAGGTTGGTTTTCCCACAAGGTTTGTTTTCTGACAAGGTTTGTTTTCCCACAAGGTTTCTTTTCCCACAAGGTTTGTTTTCCCACAAGGTTGGTTTTCCCGAAAGGTTTGTTTCCCCACAAGGTTGGTTTTCCCACAAGGTTGGTTTTCCCGCAGGGTTTGTTTTCCCACAAGGTTAGTTTTCCCGCAAGGTTTGTTTTCCCACAAGGTTAGTTTTCCCACAAGGTTTGTTTCCCCACAAGGTTTGTTTCCCCACAAGGTTTGTTTTCCCACAAGGATTGTTTTATCACAAGGTTTGTTTTCCCACTGTGTTGGTTTTCCCAAAAGGTTCGCTTTCCCGCAAGGTTGGTTTTCCCACAAGGTTTGTTTTCTCACAAGGTTTGTTTTCCCACTAGGTTTGTTTCCCCACAAGGTTTTTTTTCTCACAAGGTTTGTTTTCCCACAAGGTTTGTTTTCCCACAAGGTTTGTTTTCCCACAAGGTTTGTTTTCCCACAAGGTTAGTTTTCCAGAAAGGTTTGTTTCCCCACAAGGTTGGTTTTCCCACTAAATTGGTTTTCCCGCAGGGTTTGTTTTCCCACAAGTTTAGTTTTCCCACAAGGTTTGTTTTCCCACAAGGATTGTTTTCTCACAAGGTTTATTTTCCCACTGTGTTTGTTTTCCAAAAATTTTCGCTTTCCCGCAAGGTTGGTTTTCCCACAAGGTTGGTTTTCCCGCAGGGTTTGTTTCCCCATAAGGTTGGTTTTCCCACAAGGTTTGTTTTCTCACAAGGTTTGTTTTCCCACTAGGTTGGTTTTCCCACAAGGTTTGTTTTCCCACAAGGTTTGTTTACCCACAAGGTTTGTTTTCCCCCAAGGTTGGTTTTCCCGCAAGGTTGGTTTTCCCATAAGGTTTGTTTTCCCACAAGGTTGGTTTTCCCGCAAGGTTAGTTTTCCCACAAGGTCTGATTTAACACAATGTTTGTTTTCCCACAAGGTTTGATTCCCCACAAGGTTGGTTTTCCCACTGTGTTGGTTTTCCCACTGTGTTGGTTTTCCCAAAAGGTTCGCTTTCCCACAAGGTTGGTTTTCCCACAAGGTTGGTTTTCCCGCAGGGTTGCTTTCCCCATAAGGTTGGTTTTCCCACAAGGTTTGTTTTCTCACAAGGTTTGTTTTCCCACTAGGTTGGTTTTCCCACTAGGTTGGTTTTCCCACAAGGTTTGTTTTCCCACAAGCTTTGTTTTCCCACAAGGTTGGTTTTCCCGCAAGGTTGGTTTTCCCACAAGGTTTGTTTTCCCACTGTGTTGGTTTTCCCAAAAGGTTCGCTTTCCCGCAAGGTTGGTTTTCCCACAAGGTTTGTTTTCTGACAAGGTTTGTTTTCCCACAAGGTTTCTTTTCCCACAAGGTTTGTTTTCCCACAAGGTTGGTTTTCCCGAAAGGTTTGTTTCCCCACAAGGTTTTTTTTCCCACAAGGTTGGTTTTCCCGCAGGGTTTGTTTTCCCACAAGGTTAGTTTTCCCGCAAGGTTTGTTTTCCCACAAGGTTAGTTTTCCCACAAGGTTTGTTTCCCCACAAGGTTTGTTTCCCCACAAGGTTTGTTTTCCCACAAGGATTGTTTTATCACAAGGTTTGTTTTCCCACTGTGTTGGTTTTCCCAAAAGGTTCGCTTTCCCGCAAGGTTGGTTTTCCCACAAGGTTTGTTTTCTCACAAGGTTTGTTTTCCCACTAGGTTTGTTTCCCCACAAGGTTTTTTTTCTCACAAGGTTCGTTTTCCCACAAGGTTTGTTTTCCCACAAGGTTTGTTTTCCCACAAGGTTTGTTTTCCCACAAGGTTAGTTTTCAAGAAAGGTTTGTTTCCCCACAAGGTTGGTTTTCCCACTAAATTGGTTTTCCCGCAGGGTTTGTTTTCCCACAAGTTTAGTTTTCCCACAAGGTTTGTTTTCCCACAAGGATTGTTTTCTCACAAGGTTTATTTTCCCACTGTGTTTGTTTTCCAAAAATGTTCGCTTTCCCGCAAGGTTGGTTTTCCCACAAGGTTGGTTTTCCCGCAGGGTTTGTTTCCCCATAAGGTTGGTTTTCCCACAAGGTTTGTTTTCTCACAAGGTTTGTTTTCCCACTAGGTTGGTTTTCCCACAAGGTTTGTTTTCCCACAAGGTTTGTTTACCCACAAGGTTTGTTTTCCCCCAAGGTTGGTTTTCCCGCAAGGTTGGTTTTCCCATAAGGTTGGTTTTCCCACAAGGTTGGTTTTCCCGCAAGGTTAGTTTTCCCACAAGGTCTGATTTAACACAATGTTTGTTTTCCCACAAGGTTTGATTCCCCACAAGATTTGTTTTTCCTCCAGGTTGGTTTTCCCACAAAGTTGGTTTTCCCACAACGTTAGTTTTCTCACAAGGTTGGTTTTCCCACAAGGTTTGTTTCCCCATAAGGTTTGTTTTCCCACAAGGTTTGTTTTCCCACAAGGTTTGTTTTCCCACAAGGTTGGTTTTCCCGCAGGGTTTGTTTTCCCACAAGGTTTGTTTCCCCACAAGATTTGTTTTTCCTCTAGGTTGGTTTCCCACAACGTTAGTTTTCTCACAAGGTTGGTTTTCCCACAAGGTTTCTTTCCCCATAAGGTTTGTTTTCCCACAAGGTTTGTTTTCCCACAAGGTTTGTTTTCTCACAAGGTTTGTTTTCCCACTGTTTTGGTTTTCCCATAAGGTTGTCTTTCCCACAAGGTTTGTTTTCCCACAAGGTTTGTTTTCCCTCAAGATTTGTTTTTCCTCTAGGTTGGTTTTCTCACAAGGCTGGTTTTCCCACAACGTTAGTTTTCTCACAAGGTTGGTTTTCCCACAAGGTTTGTTTCCCCATAAGGTTTGTTTTCCCACAAGGTTTGTTTTCCCACAAGGTTTGTTTTCCCACAAGGTTGGTTTTCCCGCAGGGTTTGTTTTCCCACAAGGTTAGTTATCCCGAAAGGTTTGTTTCCCCACAAGGTTGGTTTTCCCACAAGGTTGGTTTTCCCGCAGGGTTTGTTTTCCCACAAGGTTAATTTTCCCGCAAGGTTTGTTTCCCCACAAGGTTTGTTTTCCTACAAGGATTGTTTTCTCACAAGGTTTGTTTTCCCACTAGGGTTGTTTCCCCACAAGGTTTGTTTCCCAACAAGGTTTGTTTTCCCCCAAGGTTGGTTTTCCCGCAAGGTTGGTTTTCCCACAAGGTTTGTTTTCCCACTGTGTTGGTTTTCCCAAAAGGTTCGCTTTCCCACAAGGTTGGTTTTCCCACAAGGTTGGTTTTCCCACAGGGTTGATTTCCCCATAAGGTTGGTTTTCCCACAACGTTTGTTTTCTCACAAGGTTTGTTTTCCCACTAGGTTGTTTTTCCCACTAGGTTGGTTTTCCCACAAGGTTTGTTTTCCCACAAGCTTTGTTTTCCCCCAAGGTTGGTTTTCCCGCAAGGTTGGTTTTCCCACAAGGTTTGTTTTCCCACTCTGTTGGTTTTCCCAAAAGGTTCGCTTTCCCGCAAGGTTGGTTTTCCCACAAGGTTTGTTTCCCCTCAAGGTTTGTTTTCCCACAAGGTTTGTTTTCCCACAAGGTTGGTTTTCCCGAAAGGTTTGTTTCCCCACAAGGTTTGTTTTCCCACAAGGTTGGTTTTCCCGCAGGGTTTGTTTCCCCATAAGGTTGGTTTTCCCACAAGGTTTGTTTTCTCACAAGGTTTGTTTTCCCACTAGGTTGGTTTTCCCACAAGGTTTGTTTTCCCACAAGGTTTGTTTTCCCACAAGATTTGTTTTCCCACAAGGTTTGTTTCACAAGGTGGGTTTTCCCGAAAGGTTTGTTTCCCCACAAGGTTGGTTTTCCCACAAGGTTGGTTTTCCCGCAGGATTTGTTTTCCCACAAGGTTAGTTTTCCCGCAAGGTTTGTTTCCCCACAAGGTTTGTTTTCCCACAAGGATTGTTTTCTCACAAGGTTTGTTTTCCCACTAGGTTTGTTTCCCCACAAGGTTTGTTTTCCCACAAGGTTTGTTTTCCCCCAAGGTTGGTTTTCCCGCAAGGTTGGTTTTCCCACTGTGTGGGTTTTCCCAAAAGGTTCGCTTTCCCACAAGGTTGGTTTTCCCACAAGGTTGGTTTTCCCGCAGGGTTGCTTTCACCATAAGGTTGGTTTTCCCACAAGGTTTGTTTTCTCACAAGGTTTGTTTTCCCACTAGGTTGTTTTTCCCACTAGGTTGGTTTTCCCACAAGGTTTGTTTTCCCACAAGCTTTGTTTTCCCCCAAGGTTGGTTTTCCCGCAAGGTTGGTTTTCCCACAAGGTTTGTTTCCCCTCAAGGTTTGTTTTCCCACAAGGCTTGTTTTCCCACAAGGTTGGTTTTTCCGAAAGGTTTGTTTCCCCACAAGGTTTGTTTTCCCACAAGGTTGGTTTTCCCGCAGGGTTTGTTTCCCCATAAGGTTGGTTTTCCCACAAGGTTTGTTTTCTCACAAGGTTTGTTTTCCCACTAGGTTGGTTTTCCCACAAGGTTTGTTTTCCCACAAGGTTTGTTTTCCCACAAGATTTGTTTTCCCACAAGGTTTGTTTCACAAGGTGGGTTTTCCCGAAAGGTTTGTTTCCCCACAAGGTTGGTTTTCCCACAAGGTTGGTTTTCCCGCAGGATTTGTTTTCCCACAAGGTTAGTTTTCCCGCAAGGTTTGTTTCCCCACAAGGTTTGTTTTCCCACAAGGATTGTTTTCTCACAAGGTTTGTTTTCCCACTAGGTTTGTTTCCCCACAAGGTTTGTTTTCCCACAAGGTTTGTTTTCCCCCAAGGTTGGTTTTCCCGCAAGGTTGGTTTTCCCGCAAGGTTAGTTTTCCCACAAGGTCTGATTTAACACAATGTTTGTTTTCCCACAAGGTTTGATTCCCCACAAGATTTGTTTTTCCTCCAGGTTGGTTTTCCCACAAAGTTGGTTTTCCCACAACGTTAGTTTTCTCACAACGTTGGTTTTCCCACAAGGTTTGTTTCCCCATAAGGTTTGTTTTCCCACAAGGTTTGTTTTCCCACAAGGTTTGTTTTCCCACAAGGTTGGTTTTCCCGCAGGGTTTGTTTTCCCACAAGGTTTGTTTCCCCACAAGATTTGTTTTTCCTCTAGGTTGGTTTCCCACAACGTTAGTTTTCTCACAAGGTTGGTTTTCCCACAAGGTTTCTTTCCCCATAAGGTTTGTTTTCCCACAAGGTTTGTTTTCCCACAAGGTTTGTTTTCTCACAAGGTTTGTTTTCCCACTGTTTTGGTTTTCCCATAAGGTTGTCTTTCCCACAAGGTTTGTTTTCCCACAAGGTTTGTTTTCCCTCAAGATTTGTTTTTCCTCTAGGTTGGTTTTCTCACAAGGCTGGTTTTCCCACAACGTTAGTTTTCTCACAAGGTTGGTTTTCCCACAAGGTTTGTTTCCCCATAAGGTTTGTTTTCCCACAAGGTTTGTTTTCCCACAAGGTTTGTTTTCCCACAAGGTTGGTTTTCCCGCAGGGTTTGTTTTCCCACAAGGTTAGTTATCCCGAAAGGTTTGTTTCCCCACAAGGTTGGTTTTCCCACAAGGTTGGTTTTCCCGCAGGGTTTGTTTTCCCACAAGGTTAATTTTCCCGCAAGGTTTGTTTCCCCACAAGGTTTGTTTTCCTACAAGGATTGTTTTCTCACAAGGTTTGTTTTCCCACTAGGGTTGTTTCCCCACAAGGTTTGTTTCCCAACAAGGTTTGTTTTCCCCCAAGGTTGGTTTTCCCGCAAGGTTGGTTTTCCCACAAGGTTTGTTTTCCCACTGTGTTGGTTTTCCCAAAAGGTTCGCTTTCCCACAAGGTTGGTTTTCCCACAAGGTTGGTTTTCCCACAGGGTTGATTTCCCCATAAGGTTGGTTTTCCCACAACGTTTGTTTTCTCACAAGGTTTGTTTTCCCACTAGGTTGTTTTTCCCACTAGGTTGGTTTTCCCACAAGGTTTGTTTTCCCACAAGCTTTGTTTTCCCCCAAGGTTGGTTTTCCCGCAAGGTTGGTTTTCCCACAAGGTTTGTTTTCCCACTCTGTTGGTTTTCCCAAAAGGTTCGCTTTCCCGCAAGGTTGGTTTTCCCACAAGGTTTGTTTCCCCTCAAGGTTTGTTTTCCCACAAGGTTTGTTTTCCCACAAGGTTGGTTTTCCCGAAAGGTTTGTTTCCCCACAAGGTTTGTTTTCCCACAAGGTTGGTTTTCCCGCAGGGTTTGTTTCCCCATAAGGTTGGTTTTCCCACAAGGTTTGTTTTCTCACAAGGTTTGTTTTCCCACTAGGTTGGTTTTCCCACAAGGTTTGTTTTCCCACAAGGTTTGTTTTCCCACAAGATTTGTTTTCCCACAAGGTTTGTTTCACAAGGTGGGTTTTCCCGAAAGGTTTGTTTCCCCACAAGGTTGGTTTTCCCACAAGGTTGGTTTTCCCGCAGGATTTGTTTTCCCACAAGGTTAGTTTTCCCGCAAGGTTTGTTTCCCCACAAGGTTTGTTTTCCCACAAGGATTGTTTTCTCACAAGGTTTGTTTTCCCACTAGGTTTGTTTCCCCACAAGAGTAGTTATATAAAGGGGGTTCTAGCTCACCATCCCCCCAATTTCAAAACCCCATTTTAACATCAATTTCTTAAATTTTAACATCCTTTTTACCAAATTATCCCCCTTTTTAAGAACATTTTTATTTTCTTACTTCCAAAATAAAGGATACAAGAAATGAGAATATTACCCTTTACTACATATAAAATACTACAATATACTACTACTTCTTTTTTTTTACATTTTTCATTTTTTTATTCAAATATTACTGAGTAAACAGTTCTAAATCCACATATGTTTCTTTGTTCTTGTTTTCGCGTACAATCGGTTGCAAAACTAGATTTTTCTTTAAAAGTAATTCGTTAGCAATGGCATTATATTTCTGTGTTATAAACAAATCACAGGGTTTGTCATTATGATTAATAACTACAACCAACTTATCACCATATTTTGTCTTAGCAATTCTCATTTTAACAATAGTATATTTCAATCCAAGAACTAGTTCTTCTTTCCTGATTGTCTCATTGTATTTATTCATTCTGATTGTATTCAAGACTTCCTTTGCGGACTCCATTTATTAGGGGATGATTTTATTAAATAAAAATCCAAAGCTCCTAATTACCGGCAGATCGTAACACCTGTGGTGTGAGAGATGCGTCACACTAAATATTCTCGAATATTCTCGAATATTTAGATGCGTCACCTCCAGCAGATAACAAGACTCGGCGGAGAAGATTCGCGAATATATATAGTGTTGCGCATCTGGTTAAGGAGACATTTGTAAACAAGTTGAGATTAAGAAGGTGTTGAAGAAAGAAAAAATTTCCAATGTAAGTATTTTTTAGTTTTCTAGCGATAAAAACAAGGATATCCAGGTAGATAGGAATAGCTTCGTCTGAAACAAAAAATTACGCAAATATCAAATATACCACACGAGTTATCAGATGACGAAGCGCATCACACGAGATGACGTAGGAAATTCTGTAAAGAATTTTTAATGGGTTAGATAATGTTGCGAAGCGCATCACACGAGATGACGTAGGAAATTCTGTAAAGGAATTATCTGGGTCAGATAATGTTGCGAAGCGTGTCACACGAGATGAAGTAGGAATCAAATGGTCTTCAAAAATTCTGTAAAGGAATCATCAAGGTCGTTAAAAGATTTTTATTTTCAGATGAACAGCGAAGGTATTCAGAAGAAAACAGCAACCATTCCGAAAAAGTATATGAATGGGTTGTTCAAACTGGAGAAATCGGAGCAAGAAACATTCCTTTCGCTGTGGAGTAAGGTAGTCACAGCCTCAGATGAAGTCGAAGGTGAAGACCGTACGACAGCGTGTTCCTCTGTTGACAAGAAAAAAGAGAAGAGCGTGCAGTTTTTAGCCGATATTAAAGCGAATTTACATGCTTCGCGAAGGTTTGGAAACTTCAAAGTGGACGTAAGCATCAAGAAGGTGCTGAGCAGCAAAATATGTGGAGTCAGTTTGGAACAAGCAGAACGTTTAATTATTGATTTAAATAAAGTGGAGGTGTATTTGGATTATTTATCAGTGTTACTAAAAGCGAAAAAAGGTGAAGTGTATGCGTACATGCAAAAACTGTTCAATGACAACCCTGAGAATCTGCACAAGTGTTTTCTTGAAGAACGATTTAAGAAATATGGAGAAAGCAAATCAACAATAAGAAGATATCTTCAGTTGTATGGATTAGTCCGCGAATATCCTGGAATAGCTTTCTGTGGGAAAGGGTACTATTGCATCGTCGAAAATGAAAAAGCTATTCGCAAAGCGATCCAAGAGGATGAGATATTGTCTTCATTACTCAAGGAGCATCCTGCGCAAGTTTTCTTATCCGATGAAGTGTTGATTGATTTTGATAATCTGAGTCTATAAATGTTGAATTAAGTTTTCTCAATAAATTGGTGTTTCATTGATTGAGTTATAAGCTAGATTTTGTTGCTAGGTGGTGGTTATGTGTGAAGAGTCACACTGGTGGAACATTCTTCTGAACTATTGATGTATTCTTGCAATATTTATAGCCATTCAGACGGACTTGTTTCATGTATTTTTCGCGAGGAAAAAATCGAAAGGTTTTACGCATCTCTGTTTCTCTCTGAATTACCTCCTCAATTGTTAACTGTCCGCATTTTAGCATTGACAACAACTCAGTATAAAAATCATAAATAGTCCTAAATTCTGCTTTTCTATCAGCAATGCTTAATTGCTTTTCAATTATTTCGATGATAACAGCACCCAAACTTAAAGAAGCTAGCGGTAGCACTAGAAACGCAGACATTCCTGCTGCTGAAAAGAGGAATTTGGATACAAGTAAGCTATTACTTATACGATTGTAGTACTTGTAACTGCGACGGTAAACATACATTTTCTTTTCTAATTCTTCCATTTATAATATAATAAAATTGTTTCGAAAAATATTTCTAACAAAATAAAGAGTAGTAACCAAATGCCGATTTCGTCAAGAGTAGTAACCAAAAGCGGATTTTCGTTAAGAGTAGTAACCAAATGCCGATTTCGTCAAGAGTAGTAAAGAATAAAGGAAACCCGTGACTAGTAGTAAAGCATGTGCGAAACCCATAAGGGCGTCGGAAAATACATAGTAAAGGATTTGGAAAACCAGTGCTTTTCTTTACGGTTGAGAAAACGCAGACTGGGAAATTTATTAATAAAAATGTTCCCCTATTAAATGATGAATACTGCAGAGGTTATTCAGCTTTGTAAAAAGGTTATATCAAACAACAAAGCGGTTATACAAAGATTATCGCTATACACATATAATGAACTGCGGACTTATGCGAAAATTAATAAAATCAAAACAAATGGAGCTAAGAAACATGAAATAACAAATAATATAATAAACCATCTTAATAAGTATATTTTGATAGCTGAAGATAAAATTAAAATTGAACGCAGAAACGAAAGAACTCATAATAAGAACAGACCATCCGACTACAAACCAGAACCGAGATTACGAACCATTCTGGAAGATGAGATAAAAGAAAATAATATCACCATTACAAAACTAAAACAAGAATACAATGATAACAAAGAAAAAGAGACAAGCGAATTAAAGAAATTTCTGAAAAACAAGAACCTATCAACTCGCGGAAACCGAGAAGAAGTACTAAAAAGAGTTGGAGAATACTATAATAATATTATTACCAAACATAAAGATTCCGTACAGAAAAATAGAGATATCATAAGAGATCAAACAGAAAGACGTGACAACAGTAGACAGAAACCAATTGGTTTATCAACTCTCTTCATAAATAAGAAAAAAATCCAAGTAGAAAAATTAATTCCTGATCATTTATTTAGAACTGAAGAAGAACAGCAGCCTACTATTTTTAGCGAAAGTGAGAATATATTCACTGTAAACGTTTCAGTTCAAGGTAATGGAGTTGACGAGCATACTCTTATTGCTTTTACTTTCGCAGATATACAGCGGCGAATGAACGAAATAAATCAATATAGAGTTCAGTTTGTAACTCGGGTTATTTTCCATCGACAGGAGAATGATGAAGAAGTAGTAGTATATTACAACAGTACTTCTTGGATTTTAAATAAAAATAGCATTCTTACTCATAATCATTTGGATGATAATAACAAGAGACTGAGTTCTTTAAGTAATACCCCTCGATCTGGGCTACAATTTAGTCGGTATGAAGGAATTGATTATAGGATGACACGAATAGAATCTTACATGGGAGGAACGTTTAAAATACTGCCAGATTTCGTAAAAAATAAAAAAGCGTGCATAAATATAAAAAATTTAGATCAAAAATGCTTTCTTTGGTCCATCTTAGCACATTTATACCCAACCAAGGACAACGCTGAGAGACTTTCGAAATATAAGCAATATGAGAACCAATTTGATTTCGAAGGGGTTACCAACTTCCCAATGGATACTAAAGATATACACAAATTTGAAAATAGATACAACATTAAGATTTGTTTATTTCAAATTGAAAAAGAGAAAATTATCAGAAGTCATATACTAAAAAGTACAATCAATGGCAAAACAGCTAAACATGTTATTAATTTATTATATTTCGATAATCATTATGTACTGGTAAAGGATCTGAGCAGATTAGTTGGTCCTCAAATATCTAAAAAGAAAACAAAGACATACCTCTGCACTTATTGCGGAAGGCATTTTAAGAAGGAAGAATGCTTTGAAAAACATGAAAGTAAAAATAATTGCGAAGATCCTGATATTATAATGCCTCCTGAAGGTTCAAGTATACAATATAAAAATATTGCAAAACAAATGAAAGTACCTTATTGCATAATAGCCGACTTTGAGTCTTATAACGAAGAGTACAATCAAGTAAACGGGAAGAAAACAATAAAAGTGGCCAAACAGAAGCCATTTGCTTACGGATTTCAGGTATGCTGTTCCTTTGATACAAACCAGAACAAATACTACGATTATTTCGGGGAAGACGCTGCAAAACATTTTGTTAAAACCGTTACAAAAGTATCCACAGAAATTGCAAACAAATATGAAAGCAGACAAAGAAACCATACTTATACCAATGCAGAAATTGTGAATAAATGGAATAAACTAACTAATAAGACTTGTCACATCTGTACAACTGAAATTACTGAAAATCCTCACTTTGATCACGACCACATGACAGGAGAAGATAGGGGATTTGCTCATGCTGAATGTAATATGAAATACAGGATTCCTAGGCATATCCCGGTATTAATGCATAATTTATCAAAATATGACTCTCATTTATTTGTTAGAGAATTGATACCTGATAACGGAATTTTTGAAAGTGCAGAAAGTTTCATCTCATTCTCGAAATCAATAAGTATAAGAAAGACGGATACGGAAATAAAATATGAGATGCGGTTTCTAGATTCAATTAGATTTATGGCTTCATCTTTAGACAAACTATCAGCAAATTTAGCAACATGTGATTGCAAAGTACCTTGTAATCATCTAAGACAGAATTTCAAGTACACATCTAACAGCTTCAAAAATGACGATGAATTCAAAGAAATAATTAAAAAAGGTGTGTATCCCTATGAATTCGTGGATAGTTTCGATAAAATGAATTGTACAAAATTACCACCAATAGAAAGCTTTTATTCTAGGTTGACGGGGAAAGGTATTGACAAAAGTGATTATAAAAGAGCGGTATCTATATGGAAGCAATTTAACTGTGAAACATTACTTGATTATACCAAGTTGTACCTAAAAAGTGATGTGTTAATTCTATCAGACGTTGTGGAGAATTTCAGAAATGTGTGTATACATAATTATGATCTGGATCCACTTCATTACTTCTCAGCTCCAGGACTAACATGGGATGCTTTCCTAAAGCATTCGAAAGTAGACTTGCCGTTATTCTCAAAGGAAGACATGTATACCTTTATAGAAAAAGGAATAAGAGGTGGTGTATCCCAATGTATAAAAAGATACGCAAAAGCAAATAATAAATATACAAGTGATTATAATAAGAATAAGCCATCTAATTATTTAGTGTATTTGGATAAAAATAATTTATATGGGTGGGCAATGTCACAAGATTTACCAGCGAATGATTTCCAATTCATTTCCATACCGGATGATTTGAAAGAAAGGAATGAATATGAATCAATCGAGTATTACAACCATCTGAAAAGTCATATCAAGTCGGTGATTACGATTAAGTCGGTGAGACAAGATGTGGGTGCTATATATGAGGTAGACTTAGAATATCCAAAAGAACTACACGAATTACACAAGGATTTACCATTAGCACCCGAACACTTTAACGGTAAGCTATGTACCACAGTATTAGATAAAACTAACTATGTAGTTCACCACAGGAACCTAGAATTCTATTTACAAAAAGGTTTGATATTGAAAAGAGTACACAGAATACTAGGATTCACTGAAAGTGCTTACTTAAACGGATATATAGACCACAACACAGCACTTAGAACTAAAGGTACAAATGATTTTGAGAAGGACTTCTTTAAGCTTATGAATAATGCTTGCTTTGGAAAAACTATGGAAAACGTAAGGAAGCGAGCGGATATGGAAATAATAACGGATGATGCAACAAGAGAAAAAATAATAAAGAAACCCAACTTTAAATCTGAAATAATTTTTAGTGAAAACTTTTCAGTAGCAAGAATGTCAAAGGAAAAGATAAAATTAGACAAACCAATGTATATCGGCTTTGCTGTATTGGAACTATCCAAGTTATTGATGTATGAATTCCATTATGATTATATGAAGCCTAAATATGGAGATAAAATTGATTTGTGTTATATGGACACTGATTCTTTCATATATGATATTAGAACTGAAGATTTTTATCAAGATATCAAACAGGATTTGAATGAGAGGTTCGATACATCTGATTATGCGAAAGATAATCCATATGGGTTTCCTAGTGTAAATAAGAAAGTGATAGGAATGATGAAAGATGAATTAGGTGGACAGGTTATGACAGAGTTTGTTGGATTACGATCAAAGGTATATGCTTATTTAAAGGACAACCAAGACCCTTCAAAAGCTAGCAAAAAACTGAAAGGAATAAAAACCAATATAGTTAAAGATAAAATTACGATTCAAAACTATAAGGATGTACTGTTTGGTAAAACGGAAAACCTTTCTATAACCCAGTATAACTTAAGATCATACAAGCACAATATGTTTCTAGAAGAACAGAATAAAAAAGCGTTAGATCCTAAGGATGATAAAAGGATAGTAACAAGCGATAAAATACACACTTTACCTTTAGGTTATAAACATTAAATTCAAGTACCTACTTAAAAAATTCAAGTACCTACTTCAAAACTTCAAGTACCTACTTCAAAACTTCAAGTACCTACTTCAAAACTTCAAGTACCTACTTAAAAACTTCAAGTACCTACTTAAAAAATTCAAGTACCTACTTAAAAAATTCAAGTACCTACTTAAAAAATTCAAGTACCTACTTCAAAAAATCAAGTATATACTTAAAATACTCAAGTAAATCTTATAATGAAAAATTCTTCCTAAATAAATGAATGAAAAGGCTCCAATCAAAGTCTATGACTTTAGTGAAAAGAACACTTATCAGAATAAGCACGACCTTGCACCTCAGTGGCCATTTAGATTATTAATTTGTGGAAGTTCTGGAACAGGGAAAACTAACCTTCTTTTGAATTTAATTTATGAATATCTTTGTTTCAACCGAATATACTTGTATGCTAAAGATCTTGAAGAAGATAAATATCAAGACCTTATAACCAATTTAACCACTTTGGAGTCACAATGCAAATCGAAAGTCTTAACAGTAAGTAACAATCTTGATGATATTGTCGATGTGGACGACTTAGACCCTGAGTACCAAAACTTGATTATCTTTGACGATTTTGTCACTGAAAAAGACCAGAAGAAAATAGAAGATTTATTCATAAGAGGAAGAAAGAAAAATGCCTCAATTATTTACTTGTCTCAAAGCTATCATAAAACGCCAAAGGTGGTAAGACTCCAGTGCAATTATTTTGCATTCTTTCAGTGTTCTAATCCAAAAGAAGTAAAATTAATAAGACAAAGCCATGTATCCAGTATAGACGATGAAAAATTTCTCAAACAATTCGAGACTGCAACCAAGGGCTACGGTTTTTTCTTCATAGATTTAAAAATAAAAGATAAAACCCTTAAGTACAGGAAAAACTTTGAAAAATTTACCGGATAATTTATTTCTATAATAAATGAATAAATTTGGTAGTGTCGGAAAAAAGGTTAGTAACGAATCGAATGTAAAGGTAGTTACTGACGAAAACGGTAACATTAACCTACAGGATAGGCGAATTGTTAATTTAGGTGATGCCAAAGCAGATCAGGATGCGATTAGCTTAAGGTTGATGACTATTATTTTGAATCAGTTTAAAGAACAAATAACTGCAGAACAAGTGCAAGCCAATCAATATTTTAGCGAAGATATTAACAGATTAACCTTGGTAGATGATTCTCCTGACAATGCAATGGTAAGGATCAAAGATAAAGGATTATTTGTAAAACCAACAATTCAGGTTACTGATAAAGAACTTGATGCTGGGAATAAAGTTATCACAAATGTTCAAGATCCTAGAAACAAACATGATGCTGTTAATTTAGGAACGTTAACTACGTATCTTTTAGATTTTGACAAAAAGCTCGAAAACCAACAAGCCCTTAGCATAAGTATTGAAACGAAGATTGGCGACCTTAGCAAAAGTATTGACAAAAAGCTTCTTGACCTTAGGAAAAGTATTGAGAAAAAGCTCGAAAACCAACAAAAAATTAGCAGTTTTATTGGTTCAAATGATTTGGACCAAAATCTGCATATCAATGGTATTGAAAGAGCAGTCGTAAACATTTTAAAAAGGCTTTTAGAGCAAAAACCTGTTGATCAAGATTTTGTTAAGAAAACAGAAGACTTCATGAAAACTAAACTAAAGAAATAAAATTTATATGATAAATTAATTCCCTAATAAATGGTTGAAACAATGGAGTATACAGTTTATTTGTCAAAGCTTCAGAAAGGAAAGCTGAAGAAATGTTTTGATGCTAAACAAAAATGTCAGATACGTGTTAGTCATAGTAGACAAAATGAACGGGAACCAGTCAAGTTACTTTTAAGTAAACGACAAATTGATAAAATTGAAACATGTAAAATGAATAATAAGGGTTGTGATATTGATGTATCATACAAGCAGATGAGAGAAGCGATTCAAAAAGGTGGATTACTTCCATTTTTAATACCGCTAGCAATTACCCTTGGTAAGGCAGCTTTAACAAGTGGTGCTGCTGCTTTGGGTACATTCGCTGGTAAGAAAATTATGGATAAAATGACCAACACAGGTGGTGCGCTAAAACTTCCTGGAACACAAAAAGTTACCGGTAATGGTGTACGTGGTAGACCTAAGAAGGAAAAAACCGATGATGTCAACACAGGTGGAGCGCTAACACTTCCTGGAACACAAAAAGTTGTCGGTCATGGGGTACGTGGAAGGCCTAGGAAGTCAAAAAACGGGGACATCAAAAAAGAAGCAAAAGTAAAGTAGGACCTCTAACCAATTTTGATATTATGGATGCATTAGGGAGTATACCACAGTTTAGAGGTGTGTTCTCTTTAGATACGCTACCCAAACATATAAACGATTCGGAATGTGGTGTAATCAACTATGACAAACGTGGAATGCCTGGAACACATTGGGTTGCCTATTGTAATCTACCTGAATCCCCCTATGTCGAATTTTTCGATTCTTTCGGTATTCCTCCAGGAAAAGAAATAGTTAAATATCTAAAAACTTCAAAGAAAAAAATAGCTTATGAAAATCTTGCTGTCCAAAATATAGACGAAGTAAACTGTGGACTTCACTGTATTTCCTACATTAAGCGCAAAATGAAGTTGGTAGCTTTTCGTTTATAAAAATTATTTTCTAATAAATGGAGATTTATTGTATGAAATGTAAAAAGAGCACTGACACTGAATCAATGTTTAAGGCAGTGTCACAAAAAAATAATGTTCCAATGCTGAAAGGGAATTGTGTTATTTGCGGGTCGAGGAAAAATCGCTTTTTAAAAAAAACCTCAACGCAGAAACAGATATTTTAAAGACGTATTATTCTAATTATTCAGGTGTGGATGATATTTACAGAAAATTAAAAGAAAATGGTGTTAAGGTTTCCAAGGATAAAATAAAAAATGTGTTGCAAAATGAGAATGTGTATACGTTACACAAACCTTCCTATCATAACTTTGAAAGGAGGCGAGTGTATGTTCACTATGTTGATGAGCAATGGCAAGCTGATTTAGTTGACATGCAGAAATATAAAAAAGAAAATAATAAAACAAATTACATTTTAACTGTTATTGATTGCTTTAGTAAATATGCTTGGTGTGTCCCTCTGAAAGACAAAACGGGTGCTGAAATAATAAAAGCATTCAGTGTTATATTTAAAGAAAGAATTCCTAAGAAACTACAAACTGATAAAGGTAAAGAATTTGTGATGAGAAATGTTCAATCTTTTTTGAAAAATAACGATATACACTGGTTTGCATCTGAAAGCGAATTGAAAGCGCAAATTGTAGAACGATTCAATAGAACGCTGAAAGACAAGTTATGGAAATATTTCACTCACAATAACACTACTAATTGGATTGATATTTTACCTTTATTTGTGAGTAATTATAATAACTCGTACCACCGTTCAATACAAATGAAACCAGTTGATGCTAGTAAAAAGGTTAATCAGAAAAAGGTTTTTAGTGCTCTGTTTCCTCCAGTAGATGACTACAAAATCACAGGAAACGTCAAAGTAGGGGATTTAGTCAGAATTAAAAAAGAAAAAAGTATTTTCGATAAAGGATATTTACCTAATTATACGGATGAAGTATTTCAGATAGCAACCATCAGACCTACCATTCCCATTACTTATGAAATATCTGACAAAAGTGGGGAATTAATTCAAGGAGGGTTTTATGAAAAAGAACTTTCAAAATTTATTATGAAATAAAATTACTTGTATATAAATGGATTCAAGACGCTTGAGTGATATGTTATCGGATATAGTGAAGAACAGAGAAATTCAGAGAAGCAAGGTTCAACAAAATGAGATGGAGAAGGCAGGATTTCGGGAATATGCTTCAGAATTAAACGCTCCAGTTATTATAGCACAAAAAGAAAACACTAAAGATACCATCAAAAAATTACAAGAGAACGCTGAAACGATAATTAATAAACTACTTGAAGGTGATAATAATTCAAGAAGACGGTTTATCAGATTAGGTGATACATTTAAAACAGCTTTACAGACCACTACTTCAGAGGAATCGAGTCGAGCTCCCACTCATGCGATAGAACCCAATCTAGAACAACCATATGACGTAAATCTAAACTTAAATATTGATGTGGAATTATTAAATCAAATTAATTTAAAATATAAAGATGACTGGAATGGTACCGATAATTATTTTAAAATGCCTCATTATTACCTTGAGCATCATAAAGAAATAGATGGGGCTCTGAATTATTTAACATCTATAAGTCAAAGTTATGGTGGTCTGAAAAGTAAAAGTTATAGTTCGAATAAGTATGATCAAATTATTTTATTTATACAAGACTATAAGGATAGATTAAAAAAAATTCAATCTAGTATACCCTTTATCAGACAACAAGGAACTGGAATATTTATGAATTGTGATGAAATGATTTCAAAATTATACACTTTGATAGGTAGCAGAGTAAACGGAAATACATCTGATGAGGTGAGAAATGAAGCTATTGATATTTTGGATTCGTTAATGCGAAATAAATTTCTTACGAAGAGAAATTACAATTCAATATATAAAAATTATTTCTAATAAATGGTGTTGTTAAACATTGAAGGTAATGAAAGTATCATTGATATAACATTTAGTCAACCAATCGAATTGAATCGTAATTGGGATTATGAAATAGGTTTGAATCAGTGTACTTTGTGGTATTCATGGCATAATATAAGTGATAAATTTGGAAATAATACATTTCAATACAGGAAAGATGAAGATAATAATGCAACAGAATGGATGAATGTTACTATTCCTAATGGGATGTATAACGATGATTGTTTGAATTATTTTTTGTGTCAGTATTTTGATACCCCAAAAGATAAATGTCCTATTGTAATTTCATCCAATCCAGCATCTATGAGATTTGTCATACTATTACAAGAAAAATATGTGTTTAGATTTAATAGTGACTTGTGTCAGATTTTAGGATTTGAGAAGGATAGTGAGATATCTAAGAAAATCAATGAAGGTACAAAGCTTCCGAATATAACAAGAAGCGTTGATAAAATTCAAATTCACTGCTCTCTTGTAAACAGTTCTATCGTAAACAAAAGTAAATCAGATGTCATTTGGACATTTGTTCCGAATACAGAACCGGGTTGTCAAATTGTTGAGAATCCTAGACAATTAATCTACCTTCCTATTAATACAAAAGACTTTATTTACTCCTTGAGAATGACAATTACTGATCAGTTGGGAAGACCTATCGATTTGAATGGTGATAACGTTGGATACGTACTGCATTTAAGAAAAGCTTAAAGGATTAGTGAAATAAAATTATTTACCTATAAATGTTGATTAATAATAAGCGATTACTTTATAAAAAGCAGTATGGAAGTGGAATCGGTAGTGTATTCAAAAACATTGTTAATTCCCAGTTATTTCAAACGTCAGCAAAACAAATAAAAGATGGGGCTATGTCAATGTATAATAATATTATTAAACCGAGATTTGAGTTGTTGAAAAACAGAGCAATAGAATATGGGAAAGATCTGATCGATGTAAACAAGAAAGAACTCATTGATGTAATTGGAAACAAAAAATCGATGAAGGATCTTATCGGTACAAATAAAAGGATTTTAAATCAAAGAAGTCAGGACTTGATCAAAACGTTAATGACTGGAAATGGATTAAAGATTCTGAAATAAGTTTTATTTAATAATTTCTTTCTTATATAAATGGCAGTAAATAAAGTTATCAGTCCGCAATGGAACATTTTTGATGAACCGCTTGTTGATGATACAGTGGTAAGATACGAATTTAAAGAAATTCGAGAAACAGATGTGAATGTATCTAATAAATCAGAGTTTGAATTCGTAACGAAGAAATTAGATTCCTGGTTTTATCCAAGTGAAAGTTATCTTGATGTTAGTGTAAGAATAGTGAAAGAAAATGGAGATAATATAGCTGCAACCGATATTGCTACTTTGACGAACAATGGATTTAATTTATTCAGTACCGCTGAATATGTAATAAACGATGAATCGGTTGAAAAAATTAATCATGTTGGTATTACAACTACCGTTACAAAGTTGATTGAATACTCTGATGATTATTCTAGAAGTGCAGCAAGAAATCATTTCTGGTATAAGGATTATAATCAAGGAAAAGAAATTAATCCTGTTATTGCTTCGTTTACTGCAACTCCAGTAGTAGCAGGGGCTGCAGGGGCTGCAGCAGGGGGTGGAACAGTCAGTTTGAGAAATAATAATAATTATAATAAAGGATTTGAAAAAAGATATAACAGAACAAAGAGCAGTAAATTAGTAAATATGTATTTACCATTATCAGAATTGTTTGGATTTCTGAAAGGAAACAAACGATTCTTCAGAGGTGCATCGCATAAATTATTTCTAAGAAGAAATGATGATAACAACATGATTATAAGAAATGGAAATACTAATTTCAAAGTAGTAATCGAGTATTTATCCTGGAAGATCCCTATTGTAGCTCCTAGTATCGAAATGATGAGTGAATTAGAAAAGGGTCTTGCTAAGGATAAAAAGCATAATCTGATGTGGGAAGCATGTAATACTTATAAAAGCGATGTTAGTCAAAATAAGGAACACACTTGGAAAGTTATATCTGAGAGAAACAATCCAACAAAAGTAGTTGTGATGCTACAGAAAAATGAAAAGCATAACAATCAATTAATGAATAATATGGTGTTTGATCATATGAATTTAACAGACATAGAACTTAGAATTAATGGGGATAAATATCCCGAAGAACCACTTAAATGTGATTTTAGCGATGACAAATGTAAATACTCAAATCTTTACAATAGGTTCATACATTTGGGTTATAAACAATTAGCATTTGATACTGGTAGTGTTGTTAGTATAGAAGAATTTAAAGAAGTATATCCACTATTCTGTTTCGATGTTTCCAAACACGAGTCAAATATTTATAATGGAACAACTGCTGATATTGAAATAAGTTTAACGTTGAAAGATAATCAACCCGTACCATATAATGTTTACTGTGTTATATATTATGAAAGAAAAGCTACATTAGGTATTATTAACAAAAATATGTATGTGAGTTTGTGAGTCTGGATTTTTATTTAATAAAATCATCCCCTAATAAATGGAGTCCGCAAAGGAAGTCTTGAATACAATCAGAATGAATAAATACAATGAGACAATCAGGAAAGAAGAACTAGTTCTTGGATTGAAATATACTATTGTTAAAATGAGAATTGCTAAGACAAAATATGGTGATAAGTTGGTTGTAGTTATTAATCATAATGACAAACCCTGTGATTTGTTTATAACACAGAAATATAATGCCATTGCTAACGAATTACTTTTAAAGAAAAATCTAGTTTTGCAACCGATTGTACGCGAAAACAAGAACAAAGAAACATATGTGGATTTAGAACTGTTTACTCAGTAATATTTGAATAAAAAAATGAAAAATGTAAAAAAAAAGAAGTAGTAGTATATTGTAGTATTTTATATGTAGTAAAGGGTAATATTCTCATTTCTTGTATCCTTTATTTTGGAAGTAAGAAAATAAAAATGTTCTTAAAAAGGGGGATAATTTGGTAAAAAGGATGTTAAAATTTAAGAAATTGATGTTAAAATGGGGTTTTGAAATTGGGGGGATGGTGAGCTAGAACCCCCTTTATATAACTACTCACAAGGTTTGTTTTCCCACAAGGTTTGTTTTCCCCCAAGGTTGGTTTTCCCGCAAGGTTGGTTTTCCCACTGTGTTGGTTTTCCCAAAAGGTTCGCTTTCCCACAAGGTTGGTTTTCCCACAAGGTTGGTTTTCCCGCAGGGTTGCTTTCACCATAAGGTTGGTTTTCCCACAAGGTTTGTTTTCTCACAAGGTTTGTTTTCCCACTAGGTTGTTTTTCCCACTAGGTTGGTTTTCCCACAAGGTTTGTTTTCCCACAAGCTTTGTTTTCCCCCAAGGTTGGTTTTCCCGCAAGGTTGGTTTTCCCACAAGGTTTGTTTCCCCTCAAGGTTTGTTTTCCCACAAGGCTTGTTTTCCCACAAGGTTGGTTTTCCCGAAAGGTTTGTTTCCCCACAAGGTTTGTTTTCCCACAAGGTTGGTTTTCCCGCAGGGTTTGTTTCCCCATAAGGTTGGTTTTCCCACAAGGTTTGTTTTCTCACAAGGTTTGTTTTCCCACTAGGTTGGTTTTCCCACAAGGTTTGTTTTCCCACAAGGTTTGTTTTCCCACAAGATTTGTTTTCCCACAAGGTTTGTTTCACAAGGTGGGTTTTCCCGAAAGGTTTGTTTCCCCACAAGGTTGGTTTTCCCACAAGGTTGGTTTTCCCGCAGGATTTGTTTTCCCACAAGGTTAGTTTTCCCGCAAGGTTTGTTTCCCCACAAGGTTTGTTTTCCCACAAGGATTGTTTTCTCACAAGGTTTGTTTTCCCACTAGGTTTGTTTCCCCACAAGGTTTGTTTTCCCACAAGGTTTGTTTTCCCCCAAGGTTGGTTTTCCCGCAAGGTTGGTTTTCCCACTGTGTTGGTTTTCCCAAAAGGTTCGCTTTCCCACAAGGTTGGTTTTCCCACAAGGTTGGTTTTCCCGCAGGGTTGCTTTCACCATAAGGTTGGTTTTCCCACAAGGTTTGTTTTCTCACAAGGTTTGTTTTCCCACTAGGTTGTTTTTCCCACTAGGTTGGTTTTCCCACAAGGTTTGTTTTCCCACAAGCTTTGTTTTCCCCCAAGGTTGGTTTTCCCGCAAGGTTGGTTTTCCCACAAGGTTTGTTTTCCCACTGTGTTGGTTTTCCCAAAAGGTTCGCTTTCCCGCAAGGTTGGTTTTCCCACAAGTTTTGTTTTCTCACATGGTTTGTTTTCCCACAAGGTTTGTTTTCCCACAAGGTTTCTTTTCCCACAAGGTTTGTTTTCCAACAAGGTTGGTTTTCCCGAAAGGTTTGTTTCCCCACAAGGTTGTTTTTTCCACAAGGTTGGTTTTCCCGCAGGGTTTGTTTTCCCACAAGGTTAGTTTTCCCGCAAGGTTTGTTTTCCCACAAGGTTAGTTTTCCCAAAAGGTTTGTTTCCCCACAAGGTTTGTTTCCCCACAAGGTTTGTTTTCCCACAAGGATTGTTTTTTCACAAGGTTTGTTTTCCCACTGTGTTGGTTTTCCCAAAAGGTTCGCTTTTCCGCAAGGTTTGTTTTCCCACAAGGTTTGTTTTCTCACAAGGTTTGTTTTCCCACTAGGTTTGTTTCCCCACAAGGTTTGTTTTCTCACAAGGTTTGTTTTCCCACAAGGTTTGTTTTCCCACAAGGTTTGTTTTCCCACAAGGTTTGTTTTCCCACAAGGTTGGTTTTCCAGAAAGGTTTGTTTCCCCACAAGGTTGGTTTTCCCACAAGGTTGGTTTTCCCGCAGGGTTTGTTTTCCCACAAGTTTAGTTTTCCCACAAGGTTTGTTTTCGCACAAGGATTGTTTTCTCACAAGGTTTGTTTTCCCACTGTGTTTGTTTTCCCAAAATGTTCGCTTTCCCGCAAGGTTGGTTTTCCCACAAGGTTGGTTTTCCCGCAGGGTTTGTTTCCCCATAAGGTTGGTTTTCCCACAAGGTTTGTTTTCTGACAAGGTTTGTTTTCCCACTAGGTTGGTTTTCCCACAAGGTTTGTTTTCCCACAAGGTTTGTTTACCCACAAGGTTTGTTTTCCCCCAAGGTTGGTTTTCCCGCAAGGTTGGTTTTCCCATAAGGTTGGTTTTCCCACAAGGTTGGTTTTCCCGCAAGGTTAGTTTTCCCACAAGGTCTGATTTAACACAATGTTTGTTTTCCCACAAGGTTTGTTTCCCCACAAGATTTGTTTTTCCTCTAGGTTGGTTTTCCCACAAAGTTGGTTTTCCCACAACGTTAGTTTTCTCACAAGGTTGGTTTTCCCACAAGGTTTGTTTCCCCATAAGGTTTGTTTTCCCACAAGGTTTGTTTTCCCACAAGGTTTGTTTTCCCACAAGGTTGGTTTTCCCGCAGGGTTTGTTTTCCCACAAGGTTTGTTTCCCCACAAGATTTGTTTTTCCTCTAGGTCTGTTTTCCCACAAGGTTGGTTTTCCCACAACGTTAGTTTTCTCACAAGGTTGGTTTTCCCACAAGGTTTGTTTCCCCATAAGGTTTGTTTTCCCACAAGTTTTGTTTTCCCACTGTTTTGGTTTTCCCATAAGGTTGTCTTTCCCAGAACGTTTGTTTTCCCACAAGGTTTGTTTTCCCTCAAGATTTGTTTTTCCTCTAGGTTGGTTTTCCCACAAGGTTGGTTTTCCCACAACATTAGTTTTCTCACAAGGTTGGTTTTCCCACAAGGTTTGTTTCCCCATAAGGTTTGTTTTCCCACAAGGTTTGTTTTCCCACAAGGTTTGTTTTCCCACAAGGTTGGTTTTCCCGCAGGGTTTGTTTCCCCACAAGGTTGGTTTTCCCACAAGGTTGGTTTTCCCGCAGGGTTTGTTTTCCCACAAGGTTAGTTTTCCCGCAAGGTTTGTTTCCCCACAAGGTTTGTTTTCCTACAAGGATTGTTTTCTCACAAGGTTTGTTTTCCCACTAGGGTTGTTTCCCCACAAGGTTTGTTTTCCCACAAGGTTTGTTTTCCCCCAAGGTTGGTTTTCCCGCAAGGTTGGTTTTCCCACAAGGTTTGTTTTCCCACTGTGTTGGTTTTCCCAAAAGGTTCGCTTTCCCACAAGGTTGGTTTTCCCATAAGGTTGGTTTTCCCGCAGGGTTTGTTTCCCCATAAGGTTGGTTTTACCACAAGGTTTGTTTTCTCACAAGGTTTGTTTTCCCACTAGGTTGGTTTTCCCACAAGGTTTGTTTTCCCACAAGGTTTGTTTTCCCACAAGATTTGTTTTCCCACAAGGTTTGTTTCACAAGGTTGGTTTTCCCGAAAGGTTTGTTTCCCCACAAGGTTGGTTTTCCCACAAGGTTGGTTTTCCCGCAGGATTTGTTTTCCCACAAGGTTAGGTTTCCCGCAAGGTTTGTTTCCCCACAAGGATTGTTTTCTCACAAGGTTTGTTTTCCCACTAGGTTTGTTTCCCCACAAGGTTTGTTTTCCCACAAGGTTTGTTTTCCCCCAAGGTTGTTTTTCCCACTGTGTTGGTTTTCCCACTGTGTTGGTTTTCCCAAAAGGTTCGCTTTCCCACAAGGTTGGTTTTCCCACAAGGATGGTTTTCCCGCAGGGTTGCTTTCCCCATAAGGTTGGTTTTCCCACAAGGTTTGTTTTCTCACAAGGTTTGTTTTCCCACTAGGTTGGTTTTCCCACTAGGTTGGTTTTCCCACAAGGTTTGTTTTCCCACAAGCTTTGTTTTCCCACAAGGTTGGTTTTCCCGCAAGGTTGGTTTTCCCACAAGGTTTGTTTTCCCACTGTGTTGGTTTTCCCAAAAGGTTCGCTTTCCCGCAAGGTTGGTTTTCCCACAAGGTTTGTTTTCTGACAAGGTTTGTTTTCCCACAAGGTTTCTTTTCCCACAAGCTTTGTTTTCCCACAAGGTTGGTTTTCCCGAAAGGTTTGTTTCCCCACAAGGTTGGCTTTCCCACAAGGTTGGTTTTCCCGCAGGGTTTGTTTTCCCACAAGGTTAGTTTTCCCGCAAGGTTTGTTTTCCCACAAGGTTAGTTTTCCCACAAGGTTTGTTTCCCCACAAGGTTTGTTTTCCCACAAGGATTGTTTTATCACAAGGTTTGTTTTCCCACTGTGTTGGTTTTCCCAAAAGGTTCGCTTTCCCGCAAGGTTGGTTTTCCCACAAGGTTTGTTTTCTCACAAGGTTTGTTTTCCCACTAGGTTTGTTTCCCCACAAGGTTTTTTTTCTCACAAGGTTTGTTTTCCCACAAGGTTTGTTTTCCCACAAGGTTTGTTTTCCCACAAGGTTTGTTTTCCCACAAGGTTAGTTTTCCAGACAGGTTTGTTTCCCCACAAGGTTGGTTTTCCCACTAAATTGGTTTTCCCGCAGGGTTTGTTTTCCCACAAGTTTAGTTTTCCCACAAGGTTTGTTTTCCCACAAGGATTGTTTTCTCACAAGGTTTATTTTCCCACTGTGTTTGTTTTCCAAAAATGTTCGCTTTCCCGCAAGGTTGGTTTTCCCACAAGGTTGGTTTTCCCGCAGGGTTTGTTTCCCCATAAGGTTGGTTTTCCCACAAGGTTTGTTTTCTCACAAGGTTTGTTTTCCCACTAGGTTGGTTTTCCCACAAGGTTTGTTTTCCCACAAGGTTTGTTTACCCACAAGGTTTGTTTTCCCCCAAGGTTGGTTTTCCCGCAAGGTTGGTTTTCCCATAAGGTTGGTTTTCCCACAAGGTTGGTTTTCCCGCAAGGTTAGTTTTCCCACAAGGTCTGATTTAACACAATGTTTGTTTTCCCACAAGGTTTGTTTCCCCACAAGATTTGTTTTTCCTCTAGGTTGGTTTTCCCACAAAGTTGGTTTTCCCACAAAGTTGGTTTTCCCACAATGTTAGTTTTCTCACAAGGTTTCTTTTCCCACAAGCTTTGTTTTCCCACAAGGTTGGTTTTCCCGAAAGGTTTGTTTCCCCACAAGGTTGGCTTTCCCACAAGGTTGGTTTTCCCGCAGGGTTTGTTTTCCCACAAGGTTAGTTTTCCCGCAAGGTTTGTTTTCCCACAAGGTTAGTTTTCCCACAAGGTTTGTTTCCCCACAAGGTTTGTTTTCCCACAAGGATTGTTTTATCACAAGGTTTGTTTTCCCACTGTGTTGGTTTTCCCAAAAGGTTCGCTTTCCCGCAAGGTTGGTTTTCCCACAAGGTTTGTTTTCTCACAAGGTTTGTTTTCCCACTAGGTTTGTTTCCCCACAAGGTTTTTTTTCTCACAAGGTTTGTTTTCCCACAAGGTTTGTTTTCCCACAAGGTTTGTTTTCCCACAAGGTTTGTTTTCCCACAAGGTTAGTTTTCCAGACAGGTTTGTTTCCCCACAAGGTTGGTTTTCCCACTAAATTGGTTTTCCCGCAGGGTTTGTTTTCCCACAAGTTTAGTTTTCCCACAAGGTTTGTTTTCCCACAAGGATTGTTTTCTCACAAGGTTTATTTTCCCACTGTGTTTGTTTTCCAAAAATGTTCGCTTTCCCGCAAGGTTGGTTTTCCCACAAGGTTGGTTTTCCCGCAGGGTTTGTTTCCCCATAAGGTTGGTTTTCCCACAAGGTTTGTTTTCTCACAAGGTTTGTTTTCCCACTAGGTTGGTTTTCCCACAAGGTTTGTTTTCCCACAAGGTTTGTTTACCCACAAGGTTTGTTTTCCCCCAAGGTTGGTTTTCCCGCAAGGTTGGTTTTCCCATAAGGTTGGTTTTCCCACAAGGTTGGTTTTCCCGCAAGGTTAGTTTTCCCACAAGGTCTGATTTAACACAATGTTTGTTTTCCCACAAGGTTTGTTTCCCCACAAGATTTGTTTTTCCTCTAGGTTGGTTTTCCCACAAAGTTGGTTTTCCCACAATGTTAGTTTTCTCACAAGGTTGGTTTTCCCACAAGGTTTGTTTCCCCATAAGGTTTGTTTTCCCACAAGGTTTGTTTTCCCACAAGGTTTGTTTTCCCACAAGGTTGGTTTTCCCGCAGGGTTTGTTTTCCCACAAGGTTTGTTTACCCACAAGGTTTGTTTTCCCCCAAGGTTGGTTTTCCCGCAAGGTTGGTTTTCCCATAAGGTTGGTTTTCCCACAAGGTTGGTTTTCCCGCAAGGTTAGTTTTCCCACAAGGTCTGATTTAACACAATGTTTGTTTTCCCACAAGGTTTGTTTCCCCACAAGATTTGTTTTTCCTCTAGGTTGCTTTTCCCACAAAGTTGGTTTTCCCACAATGTTAGTTTTCTCACAAGGTTGGTTTTCCCACAAGGTTCGTTTCCCCATAAGGTTTGTTTTCCCACAAGGTTTGTTTTCCCACAAGGTTTGTTTTCTCACAAGGTTTGTTTTCCCAATGTTTTGGTTTTCCCATAAGGTTGTCTTTCCCACAAGGTTTGTTTTCCCACAAGGTTTGTTTTTCCTCAAGATTTGTTTTTCCTCTAGGTTGGTTTTCCCACAAGGTTGGTTTTCCCACAACGTTAGTTTTCTCACAAGGTTGGTTTTCCCACAAGGTTTGTTTCCCCATAAGGTTTGTTTTCCCACAAGGTTTGTTTTCCCACAAGGTTTGCTTTCCCACAAGGTTGGTTTTCCTGCAGGGTTTGTTTTCCCACAAGGTTAGTTATCCCGAAAGGTTTGTTTCCCCACAAGGTTGGTTTTCCCACAAGGTTGGTTTTCCCGCAGGGTTTGTTTTCCCACAAGGTTAGTTTTCCCGCAAGGTTTGTTTCCCCACAAGGTTTGTTTTCCTACAAGGATTGTTTTCTCACAAGGTTTGTTTTCCCACTAGGGTTGTTTCCCCACAAGGTTTGTTTTCCCACAAGGTTTGTTTTCCCCCAAGGTTGGTTTTCCCGCAAGGTTGGTTTTCCCACAAGGTTTGTTTTCCCACTGTGTTGGTTTTCCCAAAAGGTTCGCTTTCACACAAGGTTTGTTTTCCCATAAGGTTGGTTTTCCCGCAGGGTTTGTTTCCCCATAAGGTTGGTTTTCAAACAAGGTTTGTTTTCTCACAAGGTTTGTTTTCCCACTAGGTTTGTTTTCCCACAAGGTTTGTTTTCCCACAAGGTTTGTTTTCCCACAAGATTTGTTTTCCCACAAGGTTTGTTTCACAAGGTTGGTTTTCCCGAATGGTTTGTTTCCCAACAAGGTTGGTTTTCCCACAAGGTTGGTTTTCCCGCAGGATTTGTTTTCCCACAAGGTTAGTTTTCCCGCAAGGTTTGTTTCCCCACAAGGTTTGTTTTCCCACAAGGATTGTTTTCCCACTAGGTTGTTTTTCCCACTAGGTTGGTTTTCCCACAAGGTTTGTTTTCCCACAAGCTTTGTTTTCCCCCAAGGTTGGTTTTCCCGCAAGGTTGGTTTTCCCACAAGGTTTGTTTTCCCACTGTGTTGGTTTTCCCAAAAGGTTCGCTTTCCCGCAAGGTTGGTTTTCCCACAAGGTTTGTTTTCTCACAAGGTTTGTTTCCCCACAAGGTTTGTTTTCTCACAAGGTCTGTTTTCCCACTAGGTTTGTTTTCCCACAAGGTTTGTTTTCCCACAAGGTTTGTTTTCCCACAAGGTTTGTTTTCCCATAAGGTTTGTTTTCCCACAAGGTTGGTTTTCCCACAAGGTTGGTTTTCCCGCAGGGTTGCTTTCCCCATAAGGTTGGTTTTCCCACAAGGTTTGTTTTCTCACAAGGTTTGTTTTCCCACTAGGTTGTTTTTCCAACGAGGTTGGTTTTCCCACAAGGTTTGTTTTCACACAAGCTTTGTTTTCCCCCAAGGTTGGTTTTCCCGCAAGGTTAGTTTTCCCGCAAGGTTTGTTTCCCCACAAGGTTTGTTTTCATACAAGGATTGTTTTCTCACAAGGTTTGTTTCCCCACAAGGTTTGTTTTCCTACAACGTTAGTTTTCTCACAAGGTTGGTTTTCCCACAAGGTTTGTTTCCCCATAAGGTTTGTTTTCCCACAAGGTTTGTTTTCCCACAAGGTTTGCTTTCCCACAAGGTTGGTTTTCCCGCAGGGTTTGTTTTCCCACAAGGTTAGTTATCCCGAAAGGTTTGTTTCCCCACAAGGTTGGTTTTCCCACAAGGTTGGTTTTCCCGCAGGGTTTGTTTTCCCACAAGGTTAGTTTTCCCGCAAGGTTTGTTTCCCCACAAGGTTTGTTTTCCTACAAGGATTGTTTTCTCACAAGGTTTGTTTTCCCACTAGGGTTGTTTCCCCACAAGGTTTGTTTTCCCACAAGGTTTGTTTTCCCCCAAGGTTGGTTTTCCCGCAAGGTTGGTTTTCCCACAAGGTTTGTTTTCCCACTGTGTTGGTTTTCCCAAAAGGTTCGCTTTCACACAAGGTTGGTTTTCCCATAAGGTTGGTTTTCCCGCAGGGTTTGTTTCCCCATAAGGTTGGTTTTCAAACAAGGTTTGTTTTCTCACAAGGTTTGTTTTCCCACTAGGTTTGTTTTCCCACAAGGTTTGTTTTCCCACAAGGTTTGTTTTCCCACAAGATTTGTTTTCCCACAAGGTTTGTTTCACAAGGTTGGTTTTCCCGAATGGTTTGTTTCCCAACAAGGTTGGTTTTCCCACAAGGTTGGTTTTCCCGCAGGATTTGTTTTCCCACAAGGTTAGTTTTCCCGCAAGGTTTGTTTCCCCACAAGGTTTGTTTTCCCACAAGGATTGTTTTCCCACTAGGTTGTTTTTCCCACTAGGTTGGTTTTCCCACAAGGTTTGTTTTCCCACAAGCTTTGTTTTCCCCCAAGGTTGGTTTTCCCGCAAGGTTGGTTTTCCCACAAGGTTTGTTTTCCCACTGTGTTGGTTTTCCCAAAAGGTTCGCTTTCCCGCAAGGTTGGTTTTCCCACAAGGTTTGTTTTCTCACAAGGTTTGTTTCCCCACAAGGTTTGTTTTCTCACAAGGTCTGTTTTCCCACTAGGTTTGTTTTCCCACAAGGTTTGTTTTCCCACAAGGTTTGTTTTCCCACAAGGTTTGTTTTCCCATAAGGTTTGTTTTCCCACAAGGTTGGTTTTCCCACAAGGTTGGTTTTCCCGCAGGGTTGCTTTCCCCATAAGGTTGGTTTTCCCACAAGGTTTGTTTTCTCACAAGGTTTGTTTTCCCACTAGGTTGTTTTTCCCACGAGGTTGGTTTTCCCACAAGGTTTGTTTTCACACAAGCTTTGTTTTCCCCCAAGGTTGGTTTTCCCGCAAGGTTGGTTTTCCCACAAGGTTTGTTTTCCCACTGTGTTGGTTTTCCCAAAAGGTTCGCTTTCCCGCAAGGTTGGTTTTCCCACAAGGTTTGTTTCCCCACAAGGTTTGTTTTCCCATAAGGTTTGTTTTCCCACAAGGTTCGTTTTCCCACAAGGTTTGTTTTCCCACAAGGTTTGTTTTCCCATAAGGTTTGTTTTCCCACAAGGTTGGTTTTCCCGAAAGGTTTGTTTCCCCACAAGGTTGGTTTTCCCACAAGGTTGGTTTTCCCGCAAGGTTTGTTTTCCCACAAGGTTAGTTTTCCTGCAAGGTTTGTTTCCCCACAAGGTTTGTTTTCCCACAAGGATTGTTTTCTCACAAGGTTTGTTTTCCCACTAGTTTTGTTTTCCCACTGTGTTGGTTTTCCCAAAAGGTTCGCTTTCCCACAAGTTTGGTTTTCCCACAAGGTTGGTTTTCCCGCAGGGTTGCTTTCCCCATAAGGTTGGTTTTCCCACAAGGTTTGTTTTCTCACAAGGTTTGTTTTCCCACTAGGTTGTTTTTCCCACGAGGTTGGTTTTCCCACAAGGTTTGTTTTCTCACAAGCTTTGTTTTCCCCCAAGGTTTGTTTTCTCGCAAGGTTGGTTTTCCCACAAGGTTTGTTTTCCCACTGTGTTGGTTTTCCCAAAAGGTTCGCTTTCCCGCAAGGTTGGTTTTCCCACAAGGTTTGTTTCCCCACAAGGTTTCTTTTCCCATAAGGTTTGTTTTTCCACAAGGTTCGTTTTCCCACAAGGTTTGTTTTCCCACAAGGTTGGTTTTCCCGAAAGGTTTGTTTCCCCACAAGGTTTGTTTTCCCACAAGGATTGTTTTCTCACAAGGTTTGTTTTCCCACTAGGTTTGTTTCCCCACAAGGTTTGTTTTCCCACAAGATTTGTTTTCCCCCAAGGTTGGTTTTTCCGCAAGGTTGGTTTTCCCACAAGGTTTGTTTTCCCACTGTGTTGGTTTTCCCAAAAGGTTCGCTTTCCCACAAGGTTGGTTTTCCCACAAGGTTAGTTTTCCCGCAGGGTTGATTTCCCCATAAGGTTGGTTTTCCCACAACGTTTGTTTTCTCACAAGGTTTGTTTTCCCACTAGGTTGTTTTTCCCACTAGGTTGGTTTTCCCACAAGGTTTGTTTCCCCACAAGCTTTGTTTTCCCCCAAGGTTGGTTTTCCCGCAAGGTTGGTTTTCCCACAAGGTTTGTTTTCCCACTCTGTTGGTTTTCCCAAAAGGTTCGCTTTCCCGCAAGGTTGGTTTTCCTACAAGGTTTGTTTCCCCACAAGGTTTGTTTTCCCACAAGGTTTGTTTTCCCACAAGGTTTGTTTTCCCACTAGGGTTGTTTCCCCACAAGGTTTGTTTTCCCACAAGGTTTGTTTTCCCCCAAGGTTGGTTTTCCCGCAAGGTTGGTTTTCCCACAAGGTTTGTTTTCCCACTGTGTTGGTTTTCCCAAAAGGTTCGCTTTCCCACAAGGTTGGTTTTCCCATAAGGTTGGTTTTCCCGCAGGGTTTGTTTCCCCATAAGGTTTGTTTTCCCACAAGGTTGGTTTTCCCGAAAGGTTTGTTTCCCCACAAGGTTGGTTTTCCCACAAGGTTGGTTTTCCCGCAAGGTTTGTTTTCCCACAAGGTTAGTTTTCCTGCAAGGTTTGTTTTCTCACAAGGTTTGTTTTCCCACTAGTTTTGTTTTCCCACTGTGTTGGTTTTCCCAAAAGGTTCGCTTTCCCACAAGTTTGGTTTTCCCACAAGGTTGGTTTTCCCGCAGGGTTGCTTTCCCCATAAGGTTGGTTTTCCCACAAGGTTTGTTTTCTCACAAGGTTTGTTTTCCCACTAGGCTGTTTTTCCCACGAGGTTGGTTTTCCCACAAGGTTTGTTTTCTCACAAGCTTTGTTTTCCCCCAAGGTTGGTTTTCTCGCAAGGTTGGTTTTCCCACAAGGTTTGTTTTCCCACTGTGTTGGTTTTCCCAAAAGGTTCGCTTTCCCGCAAGGTTGGTTTTCCCACAAGGTTTGTTTCCCCACAAGGTTTCCTTTCCCATAAGGTTTGTTTTTCCACAAGGTTCGTTTTCCCACAAGGTTTGTTTTCCCACAAGGTTGGTTTTCCCGAAAGGTTTGTTTCCCCACAAGGTTTGTTTTCCCACAAGGATTGTTTTCTCACAAGGTTTGTTTTCCCACTAGGTTTGTTTCCCCACAAGGTTTGTTTTCCCACAAGATTTGTTTTCCCCCAAGGTTGATTTTTCCGCAAGGTTGGTTTTCCCACAAGGTTTGTTTTCCCACTGTGTTGGTTTTCCCAAAAGGTTCGCTTTCCCACAAGGTTGGTTTTCCCACAAGGTTAGTTTTCCCGCAGGGTTGATTTCCCCATAAGGTTGGTTTTCCCACAACGTTTGTTTTCTCACAAGGTTTGTTTTCCCACTAGGTTGTTTTTCCCACTAGGTTGGTTTTCCCACAAGGTTTGTTTCCCCACAAGCTTTGTTTTCCCCCAAGGTTGGTTTTCCCGCAAGGTTGGTTTTCCCACAAGGTTTGTTTTCCCACTCTGTTGGTTTTCCCAAAAGGTTCGCTTTCCCGCAAGGTTGGTTTTCCTTCAAGGTTTGTTTCCCCACAAGGTTTGTTTTCCCACAAGGTTTGTTTTCCCACAAGGTTTGTTTTCCCACTAGGGTTGTTTCCCCACAAGGTTTGTTTTCCCACAAGGTTTGTTTTCCCCCAAGGTTGGTTTTCCCGCAAGGTTGGTTTTCCCACAAGGTTTGTTTTCCAACTGTTTTGGTTTTCCCAAAAGGTTCGCTTTCCCACAAGGTTGGTTTTCCCATAAGGTTGGTTTTCCCGCAGGGTTTGTTTCCCCATAAGGTTTGTTTTCCCACAAGGTTGGTTTTCCCGAAAGGTTTGTTTCCCCACAAGGTTGGTTTTCCCACAAGGTTGGTTTTCCCGCAAGGTTTGTTTTCCCACAAGGTTAGTTTTCCTGCAAGGTTTGTTTTCTCACAAGGTTTGTTTTCCCACTAGTTTTGTTTTCCCACTGTGTTGGTTTTCCCAAAAGGTTCGCTTTCCCACAAGTTTGGTTTTCCCACAAGGTTGGTTTTCCCGCAGGGTTGCTTTCCCCATAAGGTTGGTTTTCCCACAAGGTTTGTTTTCTCACAAGGTTTGTTTTCCCACTAGGTTGTTTTTCCCACGAGGTTGGTTTTCCCACAAGGTTTGTTTTCTCACAAGCCTTGTTTTCCCCCAAGGTTGGTTTTCTCGCAAGGTTGGTTTTCCCACAAGGTTTGTTTTCCCACTGTGTTGGTTTTCCCAAAAGGTTCGCTTTCCCGCAAGGTTGGTTTTCCCACAAGGTTTGTTTCCCCACAAGGTTTCTTTTCCCATAAGGTTTGTTTTTCCACAAGGTTCGTTTTCCCACAAGGTTTGTTTTCCCACAAGGTTGGTTTTCCCGAAAGGTTTGTTTCCCCACAAGGTTTGTTTTCCCACAAGGATTGTTTTCTCACAAGGTTTGTTTTCCCACTAGGTTTGTTTCCCCACAAGGTTTGTTTTCCCACAAGATTTGTTTTCCCCCAAGGTTGGTTTTTCCGCAAGGTTGGCTTTCCCACAAGGTTTGTTTTCCCACTGTGTTGGTTTTCCCAAAAGGTTCGCTTTCCCACAAGGTTGGTTTTCCCACAAGGTTAGTTTTCCCGCAGGGTTGATTTCCCCATAAGGTCGGTTTTCCCACAACGTTTGTTTTCTCACAAGGTTTGTTTTCCCACTAGGTTGTTTTTCCCACTACTTTGGTTTTCCCACAAGGTTTGTTTCCCCACAAGCTTTGTTTTCCCCCAAGGTTGGTTTTCCCGCAAGGTTGGTTTTCCCACAAGGTTTGTTTTCCCACTCTGTTGGTTTTCCCAAAAGGTTCGCTTTCCCGCAAGGTTGGTTTTCCTACAAGGTTTGTTTCCCCACAAGGTTTGTTTTCCCACAAGGTTTGTTTTCCCACAAGGTTTGTTTTCCCACTAGGGTTGTTTCCCCACAAAGTTTGTTTTCCCACAAGGTTTGTTTTCCCCCAAGGTTGGTTTTCCCGCAAGGTTGGTTTTCCCACAAGGTTTGTTTTCCCACTGTGTTGGTTTTCCCAAAAGGTTCGCTTTCCCTCAAGGTTGGTTTTCCCATAAGGTTGGTTTTCCCGCAGGGTTTGTTTCCCCATAAGGTTGGTTTTACCACAAGGTTTGTTTTCTCACAAGGTTTGTTTTCCCACTAGGTTGGTTTTCCCACAAGGTTTGTTTTCCCACAAGGTTTGTTTTCCCACAAGATTTGTTTTCCCACAAGGTTTGTTTCACAAGGTTGGTTTTCCCACAAGGTTTGTTTTCCCACTAGGGTTGTTTCCCCACAAGGTTTGTTTTCCCACAAGGTTTGTTTTCCCCCAAGGTTGGTTTTCCCGCAAGGTTGGTTTTCCCACAAGGTTTGTTTTCTCACAAGGTTTGTTTTCCCACTAGGTTTGTTTCCTCACAAGGTTTTTTTTCTCACAAGGTTTGTTTTCCCACAAGGTTTGTTTTCCCACAAGGTTTGTTTTCTCACAAGGTTTGTTTTCCCACAAGGTTAGTTTTCCAGAAAGGTTTGTTTCCCCACAAGTTTAGTTTTCCCACAAGGTTTGTTTTCCCACAAGGATTGTTTTCTCACAAGGTTTGTTTTCCCACAAGGTTTGTTTTCCCACAAGGTTTGTTTTCCCACAAGGTTTGTTTTCCCATAAGGTTTGTTTTCCCACAAGGTTGGTTTTCCCACAAGGTTGGTTTTCCCGCAGGGTTGCTTTCCCCATAAGGTTGGTTTTCCCACAAGGTTTGTTTTCCCACAAGGTTAGTTTTCCAGAAAGGTTTGTTTCCCCACAAGGTTGGTTTTCCCACTAAATTGGTTTTCCCGCAGGGTTTGTTTTCCCACAAGTTTAGTTTTCCCACAAGGTTTGTTTTCCCACAAGGATTGTTTTCTCACAAGGTTTGTTTTCCCACAAGGTTTGTTTTCCCACAAGGTTTGTTTTCCCACAAGGTTTGTTTTCCCACAAGGTTTGTTTTCCCATAAGGTTTGTTTTCCCACAAGGTTGGTTTTCCCAAAAGGTTGGTTTTCCCGCAGGGTTGCTTTCCCCATAAGGTTGGTTTTCCCACAAGGTTTGTTTTCTCACAAGGTTTGTTTTCCCACAAGGTTTGTTTTCCCACAAGGTTTGTTTTCCCACAAGGTTTGTTTCCCCACAAGGTTGGTTTTCCCACTAAATTGGTTTTCCCGCAGGGTTTGTTTTCCCACAAGTTTAGTTTTCCCACAAGGTTTGTTTTCCCACAAGGATTGTTTTCTCACAAGGTTTGATTTCCCACAAGGTTTGTTTTCCCACAAGGTTTATTTTCCCACAAGGTTTGTTTTCCCACAAGGTTTGTTTTCCCATAAGGTTTGTTTTCCCACAAGGTTGGTTTTCCCACAAGGTTGGTTTTCCCGCAGGGTTGCTTTCCCCATGAGGTTGGTTTTCCGACAAGGTTTGTTTTCTCACAAGATTGGTTTTCCCACAAGGTTTGTTTTCACACAAGCTTTGTTTTCCCCCAAGGTTGGTTTTCCCGCAAGGTTGGTTTTCCCACAAGGTTTGTTTTCCCACTGTGTTTGTTTTCCCAAAAGGTTCGCTTTCCCGCAAGGTTGGTTTTCCCACAAGGTTTGTTTCCCCACAAGGTTTGTTTTCCCATAAGGTTTGTTTTCCCACAAGGTTCGTTTTCCCACAAGGTTTGTTTTCCCACAAGGTTTGTTTTCCCATAAGGTTTGTTTTCCCACAAGGTTGGTTTTCCCGAAAGGTTTGTTTCCCCACAAGGTTGGTTTTCCCACAAGGTTGGTTTTCCCACAAGGTTGGTTTTCCCGCAAGGTTTGTTTTCCCACAAGGTTAGTTTTCCTGCAAGGTTTGTTTCCCCACAAGGTTTGTTTTCCCACAAGGATTGTTTTCTCACAAGGTTTGTTTTCCCACTAGTTTTGTTTTCCCACTGTGTTGGTTTTCCCAAAAGGTTCGCTTTCCCGCAAGGTTGGTTTTCCCACAAGGTTTGTTTTCTGACAAGGTTTGTTTTCCCACAAGGTTTCTTTTCCCACAAGGTTTGTTTTCCCTCAAGGTTGGTTTTCCCGAAAGGTTTATTTCCCCACAAGGTTGGTTTTCCCACAAGGTTGGTTTTCCAGCAGGGTTTGTTTTCCCACAAGGTTAGTTTTCCCGCAAGGTTTGTTTTCCCACAAGGTTAGTTTTCCCACAAGGTTTGTTTCCCCACAAGGTTTGTTTCCCCACAAGGTTTGTTTTCCCACAAGGATTGTTTTATCACAAGGTTTGTTTTCCCACTGTGTTGGTTTTCCCAAAAGGTTCGCTTTCCCGCAAGGTTGGTTTTCCCACAAGGTTTGTTTTCTCACAAGGTTTGTTTTCCCACTAGGTTTGTTTCCTCACAAAGTTTTTTTTCTCACAAGGTTTGTTTTCCCACAAGGTTTGTTTTCCCACAAGGTTTGTTCTCCCACAAGGTTTGTTTTCCCACAAGGTTAGTTTTCCAGAAAGGTTTGTTTCCCCACAAGGTTGGTTTTCCCACTAAATTGGTTTTCCCGCAGGGTTTGTTTTCCCACAAGTTTAGTTTTCCCACAAGGTTTGTTTTCCCACAAGGATTGTTTTCTCACAAGGTTTGTTTTCCCACAAGGTTTGTTTTCCCACGAGGTTTGTTTTCCCACAAGGTTTGTTTTCCCACAAGGTTTGTTTTCCCATAAGGTTTGTTTTCCCACAAGGTTGGTTTTCCCACAAGGTTGGTTTTCCCGCAGGGTTGCTTTCCCCATAAGGTTGGTTTTCCCACAAGGTTTGTTTTCCCACAAGGTTAGTTTTCCAGAAAGGTTTGTTTCCCCACAAGGTTGGTTTTCCCACTAAATTGGTTTTCCCGCAGGGTTTGTTTTCCCACAAGTTTAGTTTTTCCACAAGGTTTGTTTTCCCACAAGGATTGTTTTCTCACAAGGTTTGTTTTCCCACAAGGTTTGTTTTCCCACAAGGTTTGTTTTCCCACAAGGTTTGTTTTCCCACAAGGTTTGTTTTCCCATAAGGTTTGTTTTCCCACAAGGTTGGTTTTCCCACAAGGTTGGTTTTCCCGCAGGGTTGCTTTCCCCATAAGGTTGGTTTTCCCACAAGGTTTGTTTTCTCACAAGGTTTGTTTTCCCACAAGGTTTGTTTTCCCACAAGGTTTGTTTTCCCACAAGGTTTGTTTCCCCACAAGGTTGGTTTTCCCACTAAATTGGTTTCCCCGCAGGGTTTGTTTTCCCACAAGTTTAGTTTTCCCACAAGGTTTGTTTTCCCACAAGGATTGTTTTCTCACAAGGTTTGTTTTCCCACAAGGTTTGTTTTCCCACAAGGTTTGTTTTCCCACAAGGTTTGTTTTCCCACAAGGTTTGTTTTCCCATAAGGTTTGTTTTCCCACAAGGTTGGTTTTCCCACAAGGTTGGTTTTCCCGCAGGGTTGCTTTCCCCATAAGGTTGGTTTTCATACAAGGTTTGTTTTCTCACAAGGTTGGTTTTCCCACAAGGTTTGTTTTCACACAAGCTTTGTTTTCCCCCAAGGTTGGTTTTCCCGCAAGGTTGGTTTTCCCACAAGGTTTGTTTTCCCACTGTGTTGGTTTTCCCAAAAGTTTCGCTTTCCCGCAAGGTTGGTTTTCCCACAAGGTTTGTTTCCCCACAAGGTTTGTTTTCCCATAAGGTTTGTTTTCCCACAAGGTTCGTTTTCCAACAAGGTTTGTTTTCCCACAAGGTTTGTTTTCCCATAAGGTTTGTTTTCCCACAAGGTTGGTTTTCCCGAAAGGTTTGTTTCCCCAAAAGGTTGGTTCTCCCACAAGGTTGGTTTTCCCGCAAGGTTTGTTTTCCCACAAGGTTAGTTTTCCTGCAAGGTTTGTTTCCCCACAAGGTTTGTTTTCCCACAAGGATTGTTTTCTCACAAGGTTTGTTTTCCCACTAGTTTTGTTTTCCCACTGTGTTGGTTTTCCCAAAAGGTTCGCTTTCCCACAAGGTTGGTTTTCCCACAAGGTTGGTTTTCCCGCAGGGTTGCTTTCCCCATAAGGTTGGTTTTCCCACAAGGTTTGTTTTCTCACAAGGTTTGTTTTCCCACTAGGTTGTTTTTCCCACGAGGTTGGTTTTCCCACAAGGTTTGTTTTCCCACAAGCTTTGTTTTCCCCCAAGGTTGGTTTTCTCGCAAGGTTGGTTTTCCCACAAGGTTTGTTTTCCCACTGTGTTGGTTTTCCCAAAAGGTTCGCTTTCCCGCAAGGTTGGTTTTCCCACAAGGTTTGTTTCCCCACAAGGTTTCTTTTCCCATAAGGTTTGTTTTTCCACAAGGTTCGTTTTCCCACAAGCTTTGTTTTCCCACCAGGTTGGTTTTCCCGAAAGGTTTGTTTCCCCACAAGGTTTGTTTTCCCACAAGGATTGTTTTCTCACAAGGTTTGTTTTCCCACTAGGTCTGTTTCCCCACAAGGTTTGTTTTCCCACAAGATTTGTTTTCCCCCAAGGTTGGTTTTTCCGAAAGGTTGGTTTTCCCACAAGGTTTGTTTTCCCACTGTGTTGGTTTTCCCAAAAGGTTCGCTTTCCCACAAGGTTGGTTTTCCCACAAGGTTGGTTTTCCCGCAGGGTTGATTTCCCCATAAGGTTGGTTTTCCCACAACGTTTGTTTTCTCACAAGGTTTGTTTTCCCACTAGGTTGTTTTTCCCACTAGGTTGGTTTTCCCACAAGGTTTGTTTCCCCACAAGCTTTGTTTTCCCCCAAGGTTGGTTTTCCCGCAAGGTTGGTTTTCCCACAAGGTTTGTTTTCCCACTCTGTTGGTTTTACCAAAAGGTTCGCTTTCCCGCAAGGTTGGTTTTCACACAAGGTTTGTTTCCCCACAAGGTTTGTTTTCCCACAAGGTTTGTTTTCCCACAAGGTTTGTTTTCCCACTAGGGTTGTTTCCCCACAAGGTTTGTTTTCCCACAAGGTTTGTTTTCCCCCAAGGTTGGTTTTCCCGCAAGGTTGGTTTTCCCACAAGGTTTGTTTTCCCACTGTGTTGGTTTTCCCAAAAGGTTCGCTTTCCCACAAGGTTGGTTTTCCCATAAGGTTGGTTTTCCCGCAGGGTTTGTTTCCCCATAAGGTTGGTTTTACCACAAGGTTTGTTTTCTCACAAGGTTTGTTTTCCCACTAGGTTGGTTTTCCCACAAGGTTTGTTTTCCCACAAGGTTTGTTTTCCCACAAGATTTGTTTTCCCACAAGGTTTGTTTCACAAGGTTGGTTTTCCCGAAAGGTTTGTTTCCCCACAAGGTTGGTTTTCCCACAAGGTTAGTTTTCCCGCAGGATTTGTTTTCCCACAAGGTTAGTTTTCCCGCAAGGTTTGTTTCCCCACAAGGATTGTTTTCTCACAAGGTTTGTTTTCCCACTAGGTTTGTTTCCCCACAAGGTTTGTTTTCCCACAAGGTTTGTTTTCCCCCAAGGTTGGTTTTCCCACTGTTTTGGTTTTCCCACTGTGTTGGTTTTCCCAAAAGGTTCGCTTTCCCACAAGGTTGGTTTTTCCACAAGGTTGGTTTTCCCGCAGGGTTGCTTTCCCCATAAGGTTGGTTTTCCCACAAGGTTTGTTTTCTCACAAGGTTTGTTTTCCCACTAGGTTGGTTTTCCCACTAGGTTGGTTTTCCCACAAGGTTTGTTTTCCCACAAGCTTTGTTTTCCCACAAGGTTGGTTTTCCCGCAAGGTTGGTTTTCCCACAAGGTTTGTTTTTTCCACTGTGTTGGTTTTCCCAAAAGGTTCGCTTTCCCGCAAGGTTGGTTTTCCCACAAGGTTTGTTTTCTGATAAGGTTTGTTTTCCCACAAGGTTTCTTTTCCCACAAGGTTTGTTTTCCCACAAGGTTGGTTTTCCCGAAAGGTTTGTTTCCCCACAAGGTTGGTTTTCCCACAAGGTTGGTTTTCCCGCAGGGTTTGTTTTCCCACAAGGTTAGTTTTCCCGCAAGGTTTGTTTTCCCACAAGGTTAGTTTTCCCACAAGGTTTGTTTCCCCACAATGTTTGTTTCCCCACAAGGTTTGTTTTCCCACAAGGATTGTTTTATCACAAGATTTGTTTTCCCACTGTGTTGGTTTTCCCAAAAGGTTCGCTTTCCCGCAAGGTTGGTTTTCCCACAAGGTTTGTTTTCTCACAAGGTTTGTTTTCCCACTAGGTTTGTTTCCCCACAAGGTTTTTTTTCTCACAAGGTTTGTTTTCCCACAAGGTTTGTTTTCCCACAAGGTTTGTTTTCCCGCAAGGTTAGTTTTCCCACAAGGTTAGTTTTCCAGAAAGGTTTGTTTCCCCACAAGGTTGGTTTTCCCACTAAATTGGTTTTCCCGCAGGGTTTGTTTTCCCACAAGTTTAGTTTTCCCACAAGGTTTGTTTTCCCACAAGGATTGTTTTCTCACAAGGTTTATTTTCCCACTGTGTTTGTTTTCCCAAAATGTTGGCTTTCCCGCAAGGTTGGTCTTCCCACAAGGTTGGTTTTCCCGCAGGGTTTGTTTCCCCATAAGGTTGGTTTTCCCACAAGGTTTGTTTTCTCATAAGGTTTGTTTTCCCACTAGGTTGGTTTTCCCACAAGGTTTGTTTTCCCACAAGGTTTGTTTACCCACAAGGTTTGTTTTCCCCCAAGGTTGGTTTTCCCGCAAGGTTGGTTTTCCCATAAGGTTGGTTTTCCCACAAGGTTGGTTTTCCCGCAAGGTTAGTTTTCCCACAAGGTCTGATTTAACACAATGTTTGTTTTCCCACAAGATTTGTTTTTCCTCTAGGTTGGTTTTCCCACAAAGTTGGTTTTCCCACAACGTTAGTTTTCTCACAAGGTTGGTTTTCCCACAAGGTTTGTTTCCCCATAAGGTTTGTTTTCCCACAAGGTTTGTTTTCCCACAAGGTTTGTTTTCCCACAAGGTTGGTTTTCCCGCAGGGTTTGTTTTCCCACAAGGTTTGTTTCCCCACAAGATTTGTTTTTCCTCTAGGTTGGTTTTCCCACAAGGTTTGTTTCCCCATATGGTTTGTTTTCCCACAAGGTTTGTTTTCCCACAAGGTTTGTTTTCTCACAAGGTTTGTTTTCCCACTGTTTTGGTTTTCCCATAAGGTTGTCTTTCCCACAAGGTTTGTTTTCCCACAAGGTTTGTTTTCCCTCAAGATTTGTTTTTCCTCTAGGTTGGTTTTCCCACAAGGTTGGTTTTCCCACAACGTTAGTTTTCTCACAAGGTTGGTTTTCCCACAAGGTTTGTTTTCTCACAAGGTTTGTTTTCCCACTGTTTTGGTTTTCCCATAAGGTTGTCTTTCCCACAAGGTTTGTTTTCCCACAAGGTTTGTTTTCCCTCAAGATTTGTTTTTCCTCTAGGTTGGTTTTCCCATAAGGTTTGTTTTCCCACAAGGTTTGTTTTCCCACAAGGTTTGTTTTCCCACAAGGTTGGTTTTCCCGCAAACCAACCTAGAGGAAAAACAAATCTTGTGGAGAAACAAACCTTGTGAGAAAACAAACCTTGTGGGAAAACCAACCTTATGGGGAAACAAGCCCTGCGGGAAAACCAACCTTTTGGGAAAACCAACCTTGCGGGAAAGCGAACATTTTGGGATAACAAATACAGTGGGAAAACAAACCTTGTGAGAAAACAATCCTTGTGCGAAAACAAACCTTGTGGGAAAACTAAACTTGTGGGGAAACAAACCCTGCGGGAAAACCAACCTTGTGGGAAAACCAACCTTGTGGGGAAACAAACCTTTCTGGAAAACCAACCTTGTGGGAAAACAAACCTTGTGGGAAAACAAACCTTGTGGGAAAACAAACCTTGTGGGAAAACAAACCTTGTGAGAAAACAAACCTTGTGGGAAAACAAACCTAGTGGGAAAACAAACCTTGTGAGAAAACAAACCTTGTGGGAAAACCAACATTGCGGGAAAGCGAACCTTGCGGGAAAGCGAACCTTTTGGGAAAACCAACACAGTGGGTAAACAAACCTTGTGAGAAAACAATCCTTGTGGGAAAACAAACATTTGTGGGGAAACAAACCTTGTGGGGAAACAAACCTTGTGGGAAAACCAACCTTGTGGGAAAACAAACCTTGCAGGAAAACTAAACTTGTGGAAAAAAAACCCTGCGGGAAAACCAACCTTGTGGGAAAAGAAACCTTGTGGGAAAACAAACCTTGTGGGAAAACAAACCTTGTGAGAAAACAAACCTTGTGGGAAAACCAACCTTGCGGGAAAGCGAACCTTTTGGGAAAACCAACACAGTGGGAAAACAAACCTTGTGGGAAAACCAACCTTGCGGGAAAACCAACCTTGGGGGAAAACAAAGCTTGTGGGAAAACAAACCTTGTGGGAAAACCAACCTAGTGGGAAAAACAACCTAGTGGGAAAACAAACCTTGTGAGAAAACAAACCTTGTGGGAAAACCAACCTTATGGGGAAAGCAACCCTGCGGGAAAACCAACCTTGTGGGAAAACCAACCTTGTGGGAAAGCGAACCTTTTGGGAAAACCAACACAGTGGGAAAACCAACACAGTGGGAAAACCAACCTTGCGGGAAAACCAACCTTGGGGGAAAACAAACCTTGTGGGAAAACAAACCTTGTGGGGAAATAAACCTATTGGGAAAACAAACCTTGTGAGAAAACAAAACTTGTGGGGAAACAAACCTAGTGGGAAAACCAACCTTGTGGGAAAGCGAACCTTTTGGGAAAACCAACACAGTGGGAAAACCAACACAGTCGCAAAACCAACCTTGCGGGAAAACCAACCTTGTGGGAAAACCAACCTTGTGGGGAAACAAACCTTGCGGGAAAACTAACTTTGTGGGAAAACAAATCCTGCGGGAAAACCAACCTTGTGGGAAAACCAACCTTGTGGGGAAACAAACCTTTCGGGAAAACCAACCTTGTGAAACAAACCTTGTGGGAAAACAAATCTTGTGGGAAAACAAACCTTGTGAGAAAACAATCCTTGTGGGAAAACAAACCTTGTGGGGAAACAAACATGGTGAGAAAACAAACCTTGTGGGAAAACCAACCTTATGGGGATACAAACCCTGCGGGAAAACCAACCTTGTGGGAAAACCAACCTTGCGGGAAAGCGAACCTTTTGGGAAAACCAACACAGTGGGAAAACAAACCTTGTGAGAAAACAATCCTTGTGGGAAAACAAACCTTGTGGGGAAACAAACCTTGTGGGGAAACAAACCTTGTGGGAAAACTAACCTTGTGGGAAAACAAACCTTGCGGGAAAACTAACCTTCTGGGAAAACAAACCCTGCGGGAAAACCAACCTTGTGGGAAAACAAACCTTGTGGGGAAAAAAACCTTTCGGGAAAACCAACCTTGTGGGAAAACAAACCTTGTGGGAAAACAAACCTTGTGGGGAAACAAACCTTGTGGGGAAACAAACCTTGTGGGAAAACCAACCTTGCGGGAAAGCGAACCTTTTGGGAAAACCAACAGAGTGGGAAAACAAACCTTGTGGGAAAACCAACCTTGCGGGAAAACCAACCTTGGGGGAAAACAAAGCTTGTGGGAAAACAAACCTTGTGGGAAAACCAACCTAGTGGGAAAAACAACCTAGTGGGAAAACAAACCTTGTGAGAAAACAAACGTTGTGGGAAAACCAACCTTATGGAGAAAGCAACCCTGCTGGAAAACCAACCTTGTGGGAAAACCAACCTTGTGGGAAAGCGAACCTTTTGGGAAAACCAACACAGAGGGAAAACAAACCTTGTGGGAAAACCAACCTTGCGGGAAAACCAACCTTGGGGGAAAACAAACCTTGTGGGAAAACAAACCTTGTGGGGAAACAAACCTAGTGGGAAAACAAACCTTGTGAGAAAACAATCCTTGTGGGAAAACAAACCTTGTGGGGAAACAAACCTTGCGGGAAAACTAACCTTGTGGGAAAACAAACCCTGCGGGAAAACCAACCTTGTGGGAAAACCAACCTTGTGGGAAAACCAACCTTGCGGGAAAGCGAACCTTTTGGGAAAACCAACACAGTGGGAAAACAAACCTTGTGAGAAAACAATCCTTGTGGGAAAACAAACCTTGTGGGGAAACAAACCTTGTGGGGAAACAAACCTTGTGGGAAAACTAACCTTGTGGGAAAACAAACCTTGCGGGAAAACTAACCTTCTGGGAAAACAAACCCTGCGGGAAAACCAACCTTGTGGGAAAACAAACCTTGTGGGGAAAAAAACCTTTCGGGAAAACCAACCTTGTGGGAAAACAAACCTTGTGGGAAAACAAACCTTGTGGGGAAACAAACCTTGTGGGGAAACAAACCTTGTGGGAAAACCAACCTTGCGGGAAAGCGAACCTTTTGGGAAAACCAACAGAGTGGGAAAACAAACCTTGTGGGAAAACCAACCTTGCGGGAAAACCAACCTTGGGGGAAAACAAAGCTTGTGGGAAAACAAACCTTGTGGGAAAACCAACCTAGTGGGAAAAACAACCTAGTGGGAAAACAAACCTTGTGAGAAAACAAACGTTGTGGGAAAACCAACCTTATGGAGAAAGCAACCCTGCTGGAAAACCAACCTTGTGGGAAAACCAACCTTGTGGGAAAGCGAACCTTTTGGGAAAACCAACACAGAGGGAAAACAAACCTTGTGGGAAAACCAACCTTGCGGGAAAACCAACCTTGGGGGAAAACAAACCTTGTGGGAAAACAAACCTTGTGGGGAAACAAACCTAGTGGGAAAACAAACCTTGTGAGAAAACAATCCTTGTGGGAAAACAAACCTTGTGGGGAAACAAACCTTGCGGGAAAACTAACCTTGTGGGAAAACAAACCCTGCGGGAAAACCAACCTTGTGGGAAAACCAACCTTGTGGGGAAACAAACCTTTCGGGAAAACTAACCTTGTGGGAAAACAAACCCTGCGGGAAAACCAACCTTGTGGGAAAACAAACCTTTGTGGGAAAACAAACCTTGTGGGAAAACAAACCTTATGGGGAAACAAACCTTGTGGGAAAACCAACCTTGTGAGAAAACTAACGTTGTGGGAAAACCAACCTTGTGGGAAAACCAACCTAGAGGAAAAACAAATCTTGAGGGAAAACAAACCTTGTGGGAAAACAAACCTTGTGGGAAAGACAACCTTATGGGAAAACCAAAACAGTGGGAAAACAAACCTTGTGAGAAAACAAACCTTGTGGGAAAACAAACCTTGTGGGGAAACAAACCTTGTGGGAAAACAAACATTGTGTTAAATCAGACCTTGTGGGAAAACTAACCTTGCGGGAAAACCAACCTTGTGGGAAAACCAACCTTATGGGAAAACCAACCTTGCGGGAAAACCAACCTTCGGGGAAAACGAACCTTGTGGGAAAACAAACCTTGTGGGAAAACAAACCTTGTGGGAAAACCAACCTAGTGGGAAAACAAACCTTGTGAGAAAACAAAACTTGTGGGAAAACAAACCTTATGGGGAAACCGGCCCTGCGGGAAAACCAACCTTGTGGGAAAACCAACCTTGCGGGAAATCGAACCTTTTGGGAAAACCAACACAGTGGGAAAAAAACCTTGTGAGAAAACAATCCTTGTGGGAAAACAAACCTTGTTGGGAAACAAACCTTGTGGGGAAACAAACCTTGTGGGAAAACAAACCTTGTGGGAAAACAAACCTTGCGGGAAAACTAACCTTGTGGGAAAACAAACCCTGCGGGAAAACCAACCTTGTGGGAAAACCAACCTTGTGGGAAAACAAACCTTTCGGGAAAACCAACCTTGTGGGAAAACAAACATTGTGGGAAAACAAACCTTGTGGGAAAGCAAACCTTGTGGGAAAACAAACCATGTGAGAAAACAAACCTTGTGGGGAAACAAACCTAGTTGGAAAACAAACCTTGTGAGAAAACAAACCTTGTGGGAAAACCAGCCCTGCGGGAAAGCGAACCTTGCGGGAAAGCGAACCTTTTGAGAAAACCAACACAGTGGGGAAAAAAACCTTGTGAGAAAACAATCCTTGTGGGAAAACAAACCTTGTGGGGAAACAAACCTTGTGGGGAAAAAAACCTTGTGGGAAAACTAACCTTGTGGGAAAACAAACCTTGCAGGAAAACTAACCTTGTGGGAAAACAAACCCTGCGGAAAACCAACCTTGTGGGAAAACCAACCTTGTGGGGAAACAAACCTTTCGGGAAAACCAACCTAGTGGGAAAACAAACCTTGTGGGAAAACAAACCTTGTGGGAAAACAAACCTTTTGAGAAAACAAACCTTGTGGGGAAACAAACCTTGTGGAAAAACCAACCTTGCGGGAAAGTGAACCTCTTGGAAAAACCAACACAGTGGGAAAACAAACCTTGTGGGAAAACCAACCTTGCGGGAAAACCAACCTTGGGGGAAAACAAAGCTTGTGGGAAAACAAACCTTGTGGGAAAACCAACCTTGTGGGAAAGCGAACCTTTTGGGAAAACCAACACAGTGGGAAAACAAACCTTGTGGGAAAACCAACCTTGCGGGAAAACCAACCTTGTGGGAAAACAAACCTTGTGGGAAAACAAACCTTGTGGGGAAACAAACCTATTGGGAAAACAAACCTTGTGAGAAAACAATCCTTGTGGGAAAACAAACCTTGTGGGGAAACAAACCTTGCGGGAAAACTAACCTTGTGGGAAAACAAACCCTGCGGGAAAATCAACCTTGTGGGAAAACCAACCTTGTGGGGAAACAAACCTTTCGGGAAAACTAACCTTGTGGGAAAACAAACCCTGCGGAAAAACCAACCTTGTGGGAAAACAAACCTTGTGGGAAAACAAACCTTGTGGGAAAACAAACCTTGTGGGAAAACAAACATTATGGGGAAACAAACCTTGTGGGAAAACCAACCTTGTGAGAAAACTAACGTTGTGGGAAAACCAACCTTGTGGGAAAACCAACCTAGAGGAAAAACAAATCTTGAGGGAAAACAAACCTTGTGGGAAAGACAACCTTATGGGAAAACCAAAACAGTGGGAAAACAAACCTTGTGAGAAAAAAAAACCTCGTGGGAAAAAAAACCTTGTGGGGAAACAAACCTTGTGGGAAAACAAACATTGTGTTAAATCAGACCTTGTGGGAAAACTAACCTTGCGGGAAAACCAACCTTGTGGGAAAACCAACCTTATGGGAAAACCAACCTTGCGGGTAAACCAACCTTGGGGAAAAACAAACCTTGTGGGAAAACAAGCCTTGTGGGAAAACAAACCTTGTGGGAAAACCAACCTAGTGGGAAAACAAACCTTGTGAGAAAACAAACCTTGTGGGAAAACCAACCTTATGGGGAAACAAACCCTGCGGGAAAACCAACCTTGTGGGAAAACCAACCTTGCGGGAAAGCGAACCTTTTGGGAAAACCAACACAGTGGGAAAACAAACCTTGTGAGAAAACAATCCTTGTGGGAAAAACAAACCTTTTGGGGAAACAAACCTTGTGGGGAAACAAACCTTGTGGGAAAACTAACCTTGTGGGAAAACAAACCCTGCGGGAAAACCAACCTTGTGGGAAAACAAACCTTTGTGGGAAAACAAACCTTGTGGGAAAACAAACCTTATGAGGAAACAAACCTTGTGGGAAAACCAACCTTGTGAGAAAACTAACGTTGTGGGAAAACAAATCTTGAGGGAAAACAAACCTTGTGGGAAAACAAACCTTGTGGGAAAGACAACCTTATGGGAAAACCAAAACAGTGGGAAAACAAACCTTGTGAGAAAACAAACCTTGTGGGAAAACAAGCCTTGTGGGGAAACAAACCTTGTGGGAAAACAAACATTGTGTTAAATCAGACCTTGTGGGAAAACTAACCTTGCGGGAAAACCAATCTTGCGGCAAAACTAACCTTGTGGGAAAACAAACCCTGCGGGAAAACCAACCTTGTGGGAAAACCAACCTTGTGGGGAAACAAACCTTTCGGGAAAACTAACCTTGTGGGAAAACAAACCCTGCGGGAAAACCAACCTTGTGGGAAAACCAACCTTGTGGGGAAACAAACCTTTCGGGAAAACTAACCTTGTGGGAAAACAAACCCTGCGGAAAAACCAACCTTGTGGGAAAACAAACCTTGTGGGAAAACAAACCTTATGGGGAAACAAACCTTGTGGGAAAACCAACCTTTTGAGAAAACTAACGTTGTGGGAAAACCAACCTTGTGGGAAAACCAACCTAGAGGAAAACAAATCTTGAGGGAAAACAAACCTTGTGGGAAAACAAACCTTGTGGGAAAGACGACCTTATGGGAAAACCAAAACAGTGGGAAAAGAAACCTTGTGAGAAAACATACCTTGTGGGAAAACAAGCCTTGTGGGGAAACAAACCTTGTGGGAAAACAAACATTGTGTTAAATCAGACCTTGTGGGAAAACTAACCTTGCGGGAAAACCAACCTTGTGGGAAAACCAACCTTATGGGAAAACCAACCTTGCGGGAAAACCAACCTTGGGGGAAAACAAACCTTGTGGGAAAACAAACCTTGTGGGAAAACCAACCTTATGGGGAAACAAACCCTGCGGGAAAACCAACCTTGTTTGAAAACCAACCTTGCGGGAAAGCGAACCTTTTGGGAAAACCAACACAGTGGGAAAACAAACCTTGTGAGAAAACAATCCTTGTGGGAAAACAAACCTTGTGGGGAAACAAACCTTGTGGGGAAACAAGCCTTGTGGGAAAACCAACCTTGTGGGAAAACAAACCTTGTGGGAAAACAAACCTTGTGGGAAAACAAACCTTGTGAGAAAACAAACCTTGTGGGGAAACAAATCTTGTGGGAAAACCAACCTTGCGGGAAAGCGAACCTTTTGGGAAAACCAACACAGTGGGAAAACAAACCTTGTGGGAAAACCAACCTAGCGGGAAAACCAACCTTGGGGGAAAACAAAGCTTGTGGGAAAACAAACCTTGTGGGAAAACCAACCTAGTGGGAGAAACAACCTAGTGGGAAAACAAACCTTGTGAGAAAACAAACCTTGTGGGAAAACCAACCTTATGGGGAAATCAACCCTGCGGGAAAACCAACCTTGTGGGAAAACCAACCTTGTGGGAAAACCAACCTTGTGGGAAAGCGAACCTTTTGAGAAAACCACCACAGTGGGAAAACAAACCTTGTGGGAAAACCAACCTTGCGGGAAAAACAACCTTGGGGGAAAACAAACCTTGTGGGAAAACAAACCTTCTGGGGAAACAAACCTTGTGGGAAAACCAACCTAGAGGAAAACAAATCTTGAGGGAAAACAAACCTTGTGGGAAAACAAACCTTGTGGGAAAGACAACCTTATGGGAAAACCAAAACAGTGGGAAAACAAACCTTGTGAGAAAACAAACCTTGTGGGAAAACAAACCTTATGGGGAAACAAACCTTGTGGGAAAACAAACATTGTGTTAAATCAGACCTTGTGGGAAAACTAACCTTGCGGGAAAACCAACCTTGCGGCAAAACTAACCTTGTGGGAAAACAAACCCTGCAGGAAAACCAACCTTGTGGGAAAACCAACCTTGTGGGGAAACAAACCTTTCGGGAAAACTAACCTTGTGGGAAAACAAACCCTGCGGGAAAACCAACCTTGTGGGAAAACAAACCTTGTGGGAAAACAAACCTTATGGGGAAACAAACCTTGTGGGAAAACCAACCTTTTGAGAAATCTAACGTTGTGGGAAAACCAACCTTGTGGGAAAACCAACCTAGAGGAAAACAAATCTTGAGGGAAAACAAACCTTGTGGGAAAACAAACCTTGTGGGAAAGACGACCTTATGGGAAAACCAAAACAGTGGGAAAACAAACCTTGTGTGAAAACAAACCTAGTGGGAAAACAAACCTTGTGGGGAAACAAACCTTTCGGGAAAACCAACCTTGTGGGAAAACAAACCTTGTGGGAAAACCAACCTAGTGGGAAAACAAACCTTCTGAGAAAAATAACCTTGTGGGAAAACAAACCCTGCGGGAAAACCAACCTTGTGGGAAAACAAACCTTATGGGAAAACAAACCTAGTGGGAAAACAAACCTTGTGGGGAAACAAACCTTTCGGGAAAACCAACCTTGTGGGAAAACCAACCTTGTGGGAAAACCAACCTAGTGGGAAAACAAACCTTCTGAGAAAACAAACCTTGTGGGAAAACCAACCTTATGGGGAAACAAAGCCTGCGGGAAAACCAACCTTGTGGGAAAACCAACCTTGCGGGAAAGCGAACCTTTTGGGAAAACCAACACAGTGGGAAAACGAACCTTGTGAGAAAACAATCCTTGTGGGAAAACAAACCTTGTGGGGAAACATACCTTGTGGGGAAACAAACCTTGTGGGAAAACTAACCTTGTGGGAAAACAAACCTTGCGGGAAAACTAACCTTGTGGGAAAACAAACCCTGCGGGAAAACCAACCTTGTGGGAAAACCAACCTTGTGGGGAAACAAACCTTTCGGGAAAACCAACATTGTGGGTAAACAAACCCTGTGGGAAAACAAACCTTGTGGGAAAACAAACCTTGTGAGAAAACAAACCTTGTGGGGAAAGAAACCCTGGGGGAAAACAAAGCTTGTGGGAAAACAAACCTCGTGGGAAAACCAACCTAGTGGGAAAAAAAACCTAGTGGGAAAACAAACCTTGTGAGAAAACAAACCTTGTGGGAAAACCAACCTTATGGGGAAAGCAACCCTGCGGGAAAACCAACCTTGTGGGAAAACCAACCTTGTGGGAAAGCGAACCTTTTGGGAAAACCAACACAGTGGGAAAACAAACCTTCTGGGAAAACCAACCTTGCGGAAAAACCAACCTTGGGGGAAAACAAACCTTGTGGGAAAACAAACCTTGTGGGGAAACAAACCTAGTGGGAAAACAAACCTTGTGAGAAAACAATCCTTGTGGGAAAACAAACCTTGTGGGGAAACAAACCTTGCGGCAAAACTAACCTTGTGGGAAAACAAACCCTGCGGGAAAACCAACCTTGTGGGAAAACCAACCTTGTGGGGAAACAAACCTTTCGGGAAAACGAACCTTGTGGGAAAACAAACCCTGCGGAAAAACCAACCTTGTTGGAAAACAAACCTTGTGGGAAAACAAACCTTGTGGGAAAACAAACCTTATGGGGAAACAAACCTTGTGGGAAAACCAACCTTTTGAGAAAACTAACGCTGTGGGAAAACCAACCTTGTGGGAAAACCAGCCTAGAGGAAAACAAATCTTGAGGGAAAACAAACCTTGTGGGAAAACAAACCTTGTGGGAAAGACAACCTTATGGGAAAACCAAAACAGTGGGAAAACAAACCTTGTGAGAAAACAAACCTTGTGGGAAAACAAGCCTTGTGGGGAAACAAACCTTGTGGGAAAACAAACATTGTGTTAAATCAGACCTTGTGGGAAAACTAACCTTGCGGGAAAACCAACCTTGCGGCAAAACTAACCTTGTGGGAAAACAAACCCTGCGGGAAAACCAACCTTGTGGGGAAACAAACCTTTCGGGAAAACTAACCTTGTGGGAAAACAAACCCTGCGGGAAAACCAACCTTGTGGGAAAACCAACCTTGTGGGGAAACAAACCTTTCGGGAAAACTAACCTTGTGGGAAAACAAACCCTGCGGAAAAACCAACCTTGTGGGAAAACAAACCTTGTGGGAAAACAAACCTTATGGGGAAACAAACCTTGTGGGAAAACCAACCTTTTGAGAAAACTAACGTTGTGGGAAAACCAACCTTGTGGGAAAACCAACCTAGAGGAAAACAAATCTTGAGGGAAAACAAACCTTGTGGGAAAACAAACCTTGTGGGAAAGACGACCTTATGGGAAAACCAAAACAGTGGGAAAAGAAACCTTGTGAGAAAACAAACCTTGTGGGAAAACAAGCCTTGTGGGGAAACAAACCTTGTGGAAAAACAAACATTGTGTTAAATCAGACCTTGTGGGAAAACTAACCTTGCGGGAAAACCAACCTTGTGGGAAAACCAACCTTATGGGAAAAACAACCTTGCGGGAAAACCAACCTTGGGGGAAAACAAACCTTGTGGGAAAACAAACCTTGTGGGAAAACCAACCTTATGGGGAAACAAACCCTGCGGGAAAACCAACCTTGTTTGAAAACCAACCTTGCGGGAAAGCGAACCTTTTGGGAAAACCAACACAGTGGGAAAACAAACCTTGTGAGAAAACAATCCTTGTGGGAAAACAAACCTTGTGGGGAAACAAACCTTGTGGGGAAACAAGCCTTGTGGGAAAACCAACCTTGTGGGAAAACAAACCTTGTGGGAAAACAAACCTTGTGGGAAAACAAACCTTGTGAGAAAACAAACCTTGTGGTGAAACAAACCTTGTGGGAAAACCAACCTTGCGGGAAAGCGAACCTTTTGGGAAAACCAACACAGTGGGAAAACAAACCTTGTGGGAAAACCAACCTAGCGGGAAAACCAACCTTGGGGGGAAACAAAGCTTGTGGGAAAACAAACCTTGTGGGAAAACCAACCTAGTGGGAGAAACAACCTAGTGGGAAAACAAACCTTGTGAGAAAACAAACCTTGTGGGAAAACCAACCTTATGGGGAAAGCAACCCTGCGGGAAAACCAACCTTGTGGGAAAACCAACCTTGTGGGAAAACCAACCTTGTGGGAAAGCGAACCTTTTGGGAAAACCATCACAGTGGGAAAACAAACCTTGTGGGAAAACCAACCTTGCGGGAAAGCGAACCTTTTGGGAAAACCAACACAGTGGGAAAACAAACCTTGTGGGAAAACCAACCTAGCGGGAAAACCAACCTTGGGGGAAAACAAAGCTTGTGGGAAAACAAACCTTGTGGGAAAACCAACCTAGTGGGAGAAACAACCTAGTGGGAAAACAAACCTTGTGAGAAAACAAACCTTGTGGGAAAACCAACCTTATGGGGAAAGCAACCCTGCGGGAAAACCAACCTTGTGGGAAAACCAACCTTGTGGGAAAACCAACCTTGTGGGAAAGCGAACCTTTTGGGAAAACCACCACAGTGGGAAAACAAACCTTGTGGGAAAACCAACCTTGCGGGAAAACCAACCTTGGGGGAAAACAAACCTTGTGGGAAAACAAACCTTCTGGGGAAACAAACCTTGTGGGAAAACCAACCTAGAGGAAAACAAATCTTGAGGGAAAACAAACCTTGTGGGAAAACAAACCTTGTGGGAAAGACAACCTTATGGGAAAACCAAAACAGTGGGAAAACAAACCTTGTGAGAAAACAAACCTTGTGGGAAAACAAACCTTATGGGGAAACAAACCTTGTGGGAAAACAAACATTGTGTTAAATCAGACCTTGTGGGAAAACTAACCTTGCGGGAAAACCAACCTTGCGGCAAAACTAACCTTGTGGGAAAACAAACCCTGCAGGAAAACCAACCTTGTGGGAAAACCAACCTTGTGGGGAAACAAACCTTTCGGGAAAACTAACCTTGTGGGAAAACAAACCCTGCGGGAAAACCAACCTTGTGGGAAAACAAACCTTGTGGGAAAACAAACCTTATGGGGAAACAAACCTTGTGGGAAAACCAACCTTTTGAGAAATCTAACGTTGTGGGAAAACCAACCTTGTGGGAAAACCAACCTAGAGGAAAACAAATCTTGAGGGAAAACAAACCTTGTGGGAAAACAAACCTTGTGGGGAAACAAACCTTGTGGGGAAACTAACCTTGTGGGAAAACAAACTTTGCGGGAAAACAAACCTTATGGGAAAACAAACCTAGTGGGAAAACAAACCTTGTGGGGAAACAAACCTTTCGGGAAAACCAACCTTGCGGGAAAACAAACCTTGTGGGAAAACCAACCTAGTGGGAAAACAAACCTTCTGAGAAAAATAACCTTGTGGGAAAACAAACCCTGCGGGAAAACCAACCTTGTGGGAAAACAAACCTTATGGGAAAACAAACCTAGTGGGAAAACAAACCTTGTGGGGAAACAAACCTTTCGGGAAAACCAACCTTGTGGGAAAACCAACCTTGTGGGAAAACCAACCTAGTGGGAAAACAAACCTTCTGAGAAAACAAACCTTGTGGGAAAACCAACCTTATGGGGAAACAAAGCCTGCGGGAAAACCAACCTTGTGGGAAAACCAACCTTGCGGGAAAGCGAACCTTTTGGGAAAACCAACACAGTGGGAAAACGAACCTTGTGAGAAAACAATCCTTGTGGGAAAACAAACCTTGTGGGGAAACAAACCTTGTGGGGAAACAAACCTTGTGGGGAAACTAACCTTGTGGGAAAACAAACCTTGCGGGAAAACTAACCTTGTGGGAAAACAAACCCTGCGGGAAAACCAACATTGTGGGAAAACCAACCTTGTGGGGAAACAAACCTTTCGGGAAAACCAACATTGTGGGTAAACAAACCCTTTGGGAAAACAAACCTTGTGGGAAAACAAACCTTGTGAGAAAACAAACCTTGTGGGGAAAGAAACCCTGGGGGAAAACAAAGCTTGTGGGAAAACAAACCTTGTGGGAAAACCAACCTAGTGGGAAAAACAACCTAGTGGGAAAACAAACCTTGTGAGAAAACAAACCTTGTGGGAAAACCAACCTTATGGGGAAAGCAACCCTGCGGGAAAACCAACCTTGTGGGAAAACCAACCTTGTGGGAAAGCGAACCTTTTGGGAAAACCAACACAGTGGGAAAACAAACCTTCTGGGAAAACCAACCTTGCGGAAAAACCAACCTTGGGGGAAAACAAACCTTGTGGGAAAACAAACCTTGTGGGGAAACAAACCTAGTGGGAAAACAAACCTTGTGAGAAAACAATCCTTGTGGGAAAACAAACCTTGTGGGGAAACAAACCTTGCGGCAAAACTAACCTTGTGGGAAAACAAACCCTGCGGGAAAACCAACCTTGTGGGAAAACCAACCTTGTGGGGAAACAAACCTTTCGGGAAAACGAACCTTGTGGGAAAACAAACCCTGCGGAAAAATCAACCTTGTGGGAAAACAAACCTTGTGGGAAAACAAACCTTGTGGGAAAACAAACCTTATGGGGAAACAAACCTTGTGGGAAAACCAACCTTTTGAGAAAACTAACGTTGTGGGAAAACCAACCTTGTGGGAAAACCAAACTAGAGGAAAACAAATCTTGAGGGAAAACAAACCTTGTGGGAAAACAAACCTTGTGGGAAAGACAACCTTATGGGGAAAACCAAAACAGTGGGAAAACAAACCTTGTGAGAAAACAAACCTTGTGGGAAAACAAGCCTTGTGGGGAAACAAACCTTGTGGGAAAACAAACATTGTGTTAAATCAGACCTTGTGGGAAAACTAACCTTGCGGGAAAACCAACCTTGCGGCAAAACTAACCTTGTGGGAAAACAAACCCTGCGGGAAAACCAACCTTGTGGGGAAACAAACCTTTCGGGAAAACTAACCTTGTGGGAAAACAAACCCTGCGGGAAAACCAACCTTGTGGGAAAACAAACCTTGTGGGGAAACAAACCTTTCGGGAAAACTAACCTTGTGGGAAAACAAACCCTGCGGAAAAACCAACCTTGTGGGAAAACAAACCTTGTGGGAAAACAAACCTTATGGGGAAACAAACCTTGTGGGAAAACCAACCTTTTGAGAAAACTAACGTTGTGGGAAAACCAACCTTGTGGGAAAACCAACCTAGAGGAAAACAAATCTTGAGGGAAAACAAACCTTGTGGGAAAACAAACCTTGTGGGAAAGACGACCTTATGGGAAAACCAAAACAGTGGGAAAAGAAACCTTGTGAGAAAACAAACCTTGTGGGAAAACAAGCCTTGTGGGGAAACAAACCTTGTGGGAAAACAAACATTGTGTTAAATCAGACCTTGTGGGAAAACTAACCTTGCGGGAAAACCAACCTTGTGGGAAAACCAACCTTATGGGAAAAACAACCTTGCGGGAAAACCAACCTTGGGGGAAAACAAACCTTGTGGGAAAACAAACCTTGTGGGAAAACCAACCTTATGGGGAAACAAACCCTGCGGGAAAACCAACCTTGTTTGAAAACCAACCTTGCGGGAAAGCGAACCTTTTGGGAAAACCAACACAGTGGGAAAACAAACCTTATGAGAAAACAATCCTTGTGGGAAAACAAACCTTGTGGGGAAACAAACCTTGTGGGGAAACAAGCCTTGTGGGAAAACCAACCTTGTGGGAAAACAAACCTTGTGGGAAAACAAACCTTGTGGGAAAACAAACCTTGTGAGAAAACAAACCTTGTGGGGAAACAAACCTTGTGGGAAAACCAACCTTGCGGGAAAGCGAACCTTTTGGGAAAACCAACACAGTGGGAAAACAAACCTTGTGGGAAAACCAACCTAGCGGGAAAACCAACCTTGGGGGGAAACAAAGCTTGTGGGAAAACAAACCTTGTGGGAAAACCAACCTAGTGGGAGAAACAACCTAGTGGGAAAACAAACCTTGTGAGAAAACAAACCTTGTGGGAAAACCAACCTTATGGGGAAAGCAACCCTGCGGGAAAACCAACCTTGTGGGAAAACCAACCTTGTGGGAAAACCAACCTTGTGGGAAAGCGAACCTTTTGGGAAAACCATCACAGTGGGAAAACAAACCTTGTGGGAAAACCAACCTTGCGGGAAAACCAACCTTGGGGGAAAACAAACCTTGTGGGAAAACAAACCTTGTGGGGAAACAAACCTAGTGGGAAAACAAACCTTGTGAGAAAACAATCCTTGTGGGAAAACAAACCTTGTGGGGAAACATACCTTGCGGGAAAACTAACCTTGTGGGAAAACAAACCCTGCGGGAAAACCAACCTTGTGGGAAAACCAACCTTGCGGGAAAGCGAACCTTTTTGGGAAAACCAACACAGTGGGAAAACAAACCTTGTGAGAAAACAATCCTTGTGGGAAAAACAAACCTTGTGGAGAAACAAACCTTGTGGGGAAACAAACCTTGTGGGAAAACTAACCTTGTGGGAAAACAAGCCTTGCGGGAAAACTAACCTCGTGGGAAAACAAACCCTGCGGGAAAACCAACCTTGTGGGAAAACCAACCTTGTGGGGAAACAAACCTTTCGGGAAAACCAACCTGGTGGGAAAACAAACCTTGTGGGAAAACAAACCTTGTGGGAAAACAAACCTTGTGGGAAAACGAACCTTGTGAGAAAACAAACCTTGTGGGGAAACAAACCTAGTGGGAAAACAAACCTTGTGAGAAAACAAACCTTGTGGGAAAACCAACCTTGCGGGAAAGCGAACCTTGCGGTAAAGCGAACCTTTTGGGAAAACCAACACAGTGGGAAAACAAACCTTGTGAGAAAACAATCCTTGTGGAAAACAAACCTTGTGGGGACACAAACCTTGTGGGGTAACAAACCTTGTGGGAAAACTAACCTTGTGGGAAAACAAACCTTGCGGGAAAACTAACCTTGTGGGAAAACAAACCCTGCGGGAAAACCAACCTTGTGGGAAAACCAACCTTGTGGGGAAACAAACCTTTCGGGAAAACCAACCTTGTGGGAAAACAAACCTTGTGGGAAAACAAACCTTGTGGGAAAACAAACCTTGTGGGAAAACAAACCTTGTGAGAAAACATACCTTGTGGGGAAACAAACCTTGTGGGAAAACCAACCTTGCGGGAAAGCGAACCTTTTGGGAAAACCAACACAGTGGGAAAACAAACCTTGTGGGAAAACCAACCTTGCGGGAAAACCAACCTTGGGGGAAAACAAACCTTGTGGGAAAACAAACCTTGTGGGAAAACAAACCTAGTGGGAAAAACAACCTAGTGGGAAAACAAACCTTGTGAGAAAACAAACCTTGTGGGAAAACCAACCTTATGGGGAAAGCAACCCTGCGGGAAAACCAACCTTGTGGGAAAACCAACCTTGTGGGAAAACCAACCTTGTGGGAAAGCGAACCTTTTGGGAAAACCAACACAGTGGGAAAACAAACCTTGCGGGAAAACCAACCTTGGGGGAAAACAAACCTTGTGGGAAAACAAACCTTGTGGGGAAACAAACCTAGTGGGAAAACAAACCTTGTGAGAAAACAATCCTTGTGGGAAAACAAACCTTGTGGGGAAACAAACCTTGCGAGAAAACTAACCTTGTGGGAAAACAAACCCTGCGGGAAAACCAACCTTGTGGGAAAACCAACCTTGTGGGGAAACAAACCTTTCGGGAAAACCAACCTTGTGGGAAAACAAACCTTGTGGGAAAACAAACCTTGTGTTAAAACAAACCTTGTGGGAAAACAAACCTTGTGAGAAAACAAACCTTGTGGGGAAACAAACCTAGTGGGAAAACAAACCTTGTGAGAAAACGAACCTTGTGGGAAAACAAACCTTATGGGAAAACAAACCTAGTGGGAAAACAAACCTTGTGGGGAAACAAACTTTTCGGGAAAACCAACCTTGTGGGAAAACAAACCTTGTGGGAAAACCAACCTAGTGGGAAAACAAACCTTCTGAGAAAACAAACCTTGTGGGAAAACCAACCTTATGGGGAAACAAAGCCTGCGGGAAAACCAACCTTGTGGGAAAATCAACCTTGCGGGAAAGCGAACCTTTTGGGAAAACCAACACAGTGGGAAAACAAACCTTGTGAGAAAACAATCCTTGTGGGAAAACAAACCTTGTGGGGAAACAAACCTTGTGGGGAAACAAACCTTGTGGGAAAACTAACCTTGTGGGAAAACAAACCTTGCGGGAAAACTAACCTTGTGGGAAAACAAACCCTGCGGGAAAACCAACCTTGTGGGAAAACCAACCTTGTGGGGAAACAAACCTTTCGGGAAAACCAACCTTGTGGGAAAACAAACCTTGTGGGAAAACAAACCTTGTGGGAAAACAAACCTTGTGGGAAAACAAACCTTGTGAGAAAACAAACCTTGTGGGGAAAGAAACCCTGGGGGAAAACAAAGCTTGTGGGAAAACAAACCTTGTGGGAAAACCAACCTAGTGGGAAAAACAACCTAGTGGGAAAACAAACCTTGTGAGAAAACAAACCTTGTGGGAAAACCAACCTTATGGGGAAAGCAACCCTGCGGGAAAACCAACCTTGTGGGAAAACCAACCTTGTGGGAAAGCGAACCTTTTGGGAAAACCAACACAGTGGGAAAACAAACCTTGTGGGAAAACCAACCTTGCGGAAAAACCAACCTTGGGGGAAAATAAACCTTGTGGGAAAACAAACCTTGTGGGGAAACAAACCTAGTGGGAAAACAAACCTTGTGAGAAAACAATCCTTGTGGGAAAACAAACCTTGTGGGGAAACAAACCTTGCGCGAAACTAACCTTGTGGGAAAACAAACCCTGCGGGAAAACCAACCTTGTGGGAAAACCAACCTTGTGGGGAAACAAACCTTTCGGGAAAACTAACCTTGTGGGAAAACAAACCCTGCGGAAAAACCAACCTTGTGGGAAAACAAACCTTGTGGGAAAACAAACCTTGTGGGAAAACAAACCTTATGGGGAAACAAACCTTGTGGGAAAACCATCGTTTTGAGAAAACTAACGTTGTGGGAAAACCAACCTTGTGGGAAAACCAACCTAGAGGAAAACAAATCTTGAGGGAAAACAAACCTTGTGGGAAAACAAACCTTGTGGGAAAGACAACCTTATGGGAAAACCAAAACAGTGGGAAAACAAACCTTGTGAGAAAACAAACCTTGTGGGAAAACAAGCCTTGTGGGGAAACAAACCTTGTGGGAAAACAAACATTGTGTTAAATCAGACCTTGTGGGAAAACTAACCTTGCGGGAAAACCAACCTTGCGGCAAAACTAACCTTGTGGGAAAACAAACCCTGCGGGAAAACCAACCTTGTGGGAAAACCAACCTTGTGGGGAAACAAACCTTTCGGGAAAACTAACCTTGTGGGAAAACAGACCCTGCGGGAAAACCAACCTTGTGGGAAAACAAACCTTGTGGGAAAACAAACCTTGTGGGAAAACAAACCTTATGGGGAAACAAACCTTGTGGGAAAACCAACCTTTTGAGAAATCTAACGTTGTGGGAAAACCAACCTTGTGGGAAAACCAACTTAGAGGAAAACAAATCTTGAGGGAAAACAAACCTTGTGGGAAAACAAACCTTGTGAGAAAACAAACCTAGTGGGAAAACAAACCTTGTGGGGAAACAAACCTTTCGGGAAAACCAACCTTGTGGGAAAACAAACCTTGTGGGAAAACCAACCTAGTGGGAAAACAAACCTTCTGAGGAAACTAACCTTGTGGGAAAACAAACCCTTCGGGAAAACCAACCTTGTGGGAACACAAACCTTATGGGAAAACAAACCTAGTGGGAAAACAAACCTTGTGGGGAAACAAATCTTTCGGGAAAACCAACCTTGTGGGAAAACAAACCTTGTGGGAAAACCAACCTAGTGGGAAAACAAACCTTCTGAGAAAACAAACCTTGTGGGAAAACCAACCTTATGGGGAAACAAAGCCTGTGGGAAAACCAACCTTGCGGGAAAGCGAACCTTTTGGGAAAACCAACACAGTGGGAAAACGAACCTTGTGAGAAAACAATCCTTGTGGGAACACAAACCTTGTGGGGAAACAAACCTTGTGGGGAAACAAACCTTGTGGGAAAACTAACCTTGTGGGAAAACAAACCTTGCGGGAAAACTAACCTTGTGGGAAAACAAACCCTGCGGGAAAACCAACCTTGTGGGAGAACCAACCTTGTGGGGAAACAAACCTTTCGGGAAAACCAACATTGTGGGAAAACAACCCCTGTGGGAAAACAAACCTTGTGGGAAAACAAACCTTGTGGGAAAACAAACCTTGTGAGAAAACAAACCTTGTGGGGAAAGAAACCCTGGGGGAAAACAAAGCTTGTGGGAAAACAAACCTTGTGGGAAAACCAACCTAGTGGGAAAAACAACCTAGTGGGAAAACAAACCTTGTGAGAAAACAAAGCTTGTGGGAAAACCAACCTTATGGGGAAAGCAACCCTGTGGGAAAACCAACCTTGTGGGAAAACCAACCTTGTGGGAAAGCGAACCTTTTGGGAAAACCAACACAGTGGGAAAACAAACCTTGTGGGAAAACCAACCTTGCGGAAAAACCAACCTTTCGGGAAAACTAACCTTGTGGGAAAACAAACCCTGCGGAAAAACCAACCTTGTGGGAAAACAAACCTTGTGGGAAAACAAACCTTGTGGGAAAACAAACCTTATGGGGAAACAAACCTTGTGGGAAAACCAACCTTTTGAGAAAACTAACGTTGTGGGAAAACCAACCTTGTGGGAAAACCAACCTAGAGGAAAACAAATCTTGAGGGAAAACAAACCTTGTGGGAAAACAAACCTTGTGGGAAAGACAACCTTATGGGAAAACCAAAACAGTGGGAAAACAAACCTTGTGAGAAAACAAACCTTGTGGGAAAACAAGCCTTGTGGGGAAACAAACCTTGTGGGAAAAAAAACATTGTGTTAAATCAGATCTTGTGGGAAAACTAACCTTGCTGGAAAACCAACCTTGCGGCAAAACTAACCTTGTGGGAAAACAAACCCTGTGGGAAAACCAACCTTGTGGGAAAACCAACCTTGTGGGGAAACAAACCTTTCGGGAAAACTAACCTTGTGGGAAAACAAACCATGCGGGAAAACCAACCTTGTGGGAAAACAAACCTTGTGGGGAAACAAACCTTTCGGGAAAACCAACCTTGTGGGAAAACAAACCTTGTGGGAAAACAAACCTTGTGGGAAAACAAACCTTGTGGGAAAAAAAAACCTTGTGGGGAAACAAACCTTGTGGGAAAACAAACATTGTGTTAAATCAGACCTTGTGGGAAAACTAACCTTGCGGGAAAACCAACCTTGTGGGAAAACCAACCTTGTGGGAAAACAAGCCTTGTGGGGAAACAAACCTTGTGGGAAAACAAACATTGTGTTAAATCAGACCTAGTGGGAAAACTAACCTTGCGGGAAAACAAACCTTGTGGGAAAGACGACCTTATGGGAAAACCAAAACACTGGGAAAACAAACCTTGTGAGAAAACAAACCTTGTGGGAAAACAAGCCTTGTGGGGAAACAAACCTTGTGGGAAAACAAACGTTGTGTTAAATCAGACCTTGTGGGAAAACTAACCTTGCGGGAAAACCAACCTTGTGGGAAAACCAACCTTATGGGAAAACCAACCTTGCGGGAAAACCAACCTTGGGGGAAAATAAACCTTGTGGGAAAACAAACCTTGTGGGAAAACCAACCTTATGGGGAAACAAACCCTGCGTTAAAACCAACCTTGCGGGAAAGCGAACCTTTTGGGAAAACCAACACAGTGGGAAAACAAACCTTGTGAGAAAACAATCCTTGTGGGAAAACAAACCTTGTGGGGAAACAAACCTTGTGGGGAAACAAGCCTTGTGGGAAAACCAAACTTGTGGAAAACAAACCTTGTGGGAAAACAAACCTTGTGGGAAAACAAACCTTGTGGGAAAACAAACCTTTTGAGAAAACCAACACAGTGGGAAAACAAACCTTGTGGGAAAACCAACCTAGCGGGAAAACCAACCTTGGGGGAAAACAAAGCTTGTGGGAAAACAAACCTTGTGGGAAAACCAGCCTAGTGGGAGAAACAACCTAGTGGGAAAACAAACCTTGTGAGAAAACAAACCTTGTGGGAAAACCAACCTTATGGGGAAAGCAGCCCTGCGGGAAAACCAACCTTGTGGGAAAACCAACCTTGTGGGAAAACCAACCTTGTGGGAAAGCGAACCTTTTGGGAAAACCAACACAGTGGGAAAACAAACCTTGTGGGAAAACCAACCTTGCGGGAAAACCAACCTTGTGGAAAACAAACCTTGTGGGAAAACAAACCTTGTGGGAAAACAAACCTTTTGAGAAAACCAACACAGTGGGAAAACAAACCTTGTGGGAAAACCAACCTAGCGGGAAAACCAACCTTGGGGGAAAACAAAGCTTGTGGGAAAACAAACCTTGTGGGAAAACCAACCTAGTGGGAGAAACAACCTAGTGGGAAAACAAACCTTGTGAGAAAACAAACCTTGTGAGAAAACAAACCTTGTGGGAAAACAAGCCTTGTGGGGAAACAAACCTTGTGGGAAAACAAACGTTGTGTTAAATCAGACCTTGTGGGAAAACTAACCTTGCGGGAAAACCAACCTTGTGGGAAAACCAACCTTATGGGAAAACCAACCTTGCGGGAAAACCAACCTTGGGGGAAAACAAACCTTGTGGGAAAACAAACCTTGTGGGAAAACCAACCTTATGGGGAAACAAACCCTGCGGGAAAACCAACCTTGTTTGAAAACCAACCTTGCGGGAAAGCGAACCTTTTGGGAAAACCAACACAGTGGGAAAACAAACCTTGTGAGAAAACAATCCTTGTGGGAAAACAAACCTTGTGGGGAAACAAATTTTGTGGGGAAACAAGCCTTGTGGGAAAACCAACCTTGTGGAAAACAAACCTTGTGGGAAAACAAACCTTGTGGGAAAACAAACCTTGTGGGAAAACAAACCTTTTGAGAAAACCAACACAGTGGGAAAACAAACCTTGTGGGAAAACCAACCTAGCGGGAAAACCAACCTTGGGGGAAAACAAAGCTTGTGGGAAAACAAACCTTGTGGGAAAACCAACCTAGTGGGAGAAACAACCTAGTGGGAAAACAAACCTTGTGAGAAAACAAACCTTGTGGGAAAACCAACCTTATGGGGAAAGCAGCCCTGCGGGAAAACCAACCTTGTGGGAAAACCAACCTTGTGGAAAAACCAACCTTGTGGGAAAGCGAACCTTTTGGGAAAACCAACACAGTGGGAAAACAAACCTTGTGGGAAAACCAACCTTGCGGGAAAACCAACCTTGGGGGAAAACAAACCTTGTGGGAAAACAAACCTTGTGGGGAAACAAACCTAGTGGGAAAACAAACCTTGTGAGAAAACAATCCTTGTGGGAAAACAAACCTTGTGGGGAAACATACCTTGCGGGAAAACTAACCTTGTGGGAAAAAAAACCCTGCGGGAAAAACAACTTTGTGGGAAAACCAACCTTGTGGGGAAACAAACCTTTCGGGAAGACAAACCTTGTGGGAAAACAAACCTTGTCTTAAAACAAACCTTGTGGGAATACAAACCTAGTGAGAAAACAAACCTTGTGGGAAAACAAACCTAGTGGGAAAACAAACCTTGTGAGAAAACAAACCTTGTGGGAAAACCAACCTTATGGGAAAACAAACCTAGTGGGAAAACAAACCTTGTGGGAAAACCAACCTTGAGGGAAAACAAACATTGTGTTAAATCAGACCTTGAGGGAAAACTAACCTTGCGGGAAAACCAACCTTGTGGGAAAACCAACCTTATGGGAAAACCAACCTTGCGGGAAAACCAACCTTGGGGGAAAACAAACCTTGTGGGAAAACAAACCTTGTGGGAAAACAAACCTTATGGGGAAACAGACCCTGCGGGAAAACCAACCTTGTGGGAAAACCAACCTTGCGGGAAAGCGAACCTTTTGGGAAAACCAACACAGTGGGAAAACAAACCTTGTGAGAAAACAATCCTTGTGGGAAAACAAACCTTGTTGGGAAACAAACCTTTCGGGAAAACCAACCTTGTGGGAAAACAAACCTTGTGGGAAAACAAACCTTGTGGGAAAAAAAACCTTGTGGGAAAACAAACCTTGTGAGAAAACAAACCTTGTGGGGAAACAAACCTAGTGGGAAAACAAACCTTGTGAGAAAACAAACCTTTTGAGAAAACAAACCTTGTGGGAAAACCAACCTTATGGGGAAAGCAACCCTGCGGGAAAACCAACCTTGTGGGAAAACCAACCTTGTGGGAAAGCGAACCTTTTGGGAAAAACAACACAGTGGGAAAACGAACCTTGTGGGAAAACCAACCTTGCGGAAAAACCAACCTTGGGGGAAAACAAACCTTGTGGGAAAACAAACCTTGTGGGGAAACAAACCTAGTGGGAAAACAAACCTTGTGAGACAACAATCCTTGTGGGAAAACCAACCTAGAGGAAAACAAATCTTGAGGGAAAACAAACCTTGTGGGAAAACAAACCTTGTGGGAAAGACAACCTTATGGGAAAACCAAAACAGTGGGAAAACAAACCTTGTGAGAAAACAAACCTTGTGGGAAAACAAGCCTTGTGGGGAAACAAACCTTGTGGGAAAAAAAACATTGTGTTAAATCAGATCTTGTGGGAAAACTAACCTTGCTGGAAAACCAACCTTGCGGCAAAACTAACCTTGTGGGAAAACAAACCCTGTGGGAAAACCAACCTTGTGGGAAAACCAACCTTGTGGGGAAACAAACCTTTCGGGAAAACTAACCTTGTGGGAAAACAAACCATGCGGGAAAACCAACATTGTGGGAAAACAAACCTTGTGGGGAAACAAACCTTTCGGGAAAACCAACCTTGTGGGAAAACAAACCTTGTGGGAAAACAAACCTTGTGGGAAAAAAAAACCTTGTGGGGAAACAAACCTTGTGGGAAAACAAACATTGTGTTAAATCAGACCTTGTGGGAAAACTAACCTTGCGGGAAAACCAACCTTGTGGGAAAACCAACCTTGTGGGAAAACAAGCCTTGTGGGGAAACAAACCTTGTGGGAAAACAAACATTGTGTTAAATCAGACCTTGTGGGAAAACTAACCTTGCGGGAAAACAAACCTTGTGGGAAAGACGACCTTATGGGAAAACCAAAACACTGGGAAAACAAACCTTGTGAGAAAACAAACCTTGTGGGAAAACAAGCCTTGTGGGGAAACAAACCTTGTGGGAAAACAAACGTTGTGTTAAATCAGACCTTGTGGGAAAACTAACCTTGCGGGAAAACCAACCTTGTGGGAAAACCAACCTTATGGGAAAACCAACCTTGCGGGAAAACCAACCTTGGGGGAAAACAAACCTTGTGGGAAAACAAACCTTGTGGGAAAACCAACCTTATGGGGAAACAAACCCTGCGTTAAAACCAACCTTGCGGGAAAGCGAACCTTTTGGGAAAACCAACACAGTGGGAAAACAAACCTTGTGAGAAAACAATCCTTGTGGGAAAACAAACCTTGTGGGGAAACAAACCTTGTGGGGAAACAAGCCTTGTGGGAAAACCAAACTTGTGGAAAACAAACCTTGTGGGAAAACAAACCTTGTGGGAAAACAAACCTTGTGGGAAAACAAACCTTTTGAGAAAACCAACACAGTGGGAAAACAAACCTTGTGGGAAAACCAACCTAGCGGGAAAACCAACCTTGGGGGAAAACAAAGCTTGTGGGAAAACAAACCTTGTGGGAAAACCAACCTAGTGGGAGAAACAACCTAGTGGGAAAACAAACCTTGTGAGAAAACAAACCTTGTGGGAAAACCAACCTTATGGGGAAAGCAGCCCTGCGGGAAAACCAACCTTGTGGGAAAACCAACCTTGTGGGAAAACCAACCTTGTGGGAAAGCGAACCTTTTGGGAAAACCAACACAGTGGGAAAACAAACCTTGTGGGAAAACCAACCTTGCGGGAAAACCAACCTTGTGGAAAACAAACCTTGTGGGAAAACAAACCTTGTGGGAAAACAAACCTTGTGGGAAAATAAACCTTTTGAGAAAACCAACACAGTGGGAAAACAAACCTTGTGGGAAAACCAACCTAGCGGGAAAACCAACCTTGGGGGAAAACAAAGCTTGTGGGAAAACAAACCTTGTGGGAAAACCAACCTAGTGGGAGAAACAACCTAGTGGGAAAACAAACCTTGTGAGAAAACAAACCTTGTGAGAAAACAAACCTTGTGGGAAAACAAGCCTTGTGGGGAAACAAACCTTGTGGGAAAACAAACGTTGTGTTAAATCAGACCTTGTGGGAAAACTAACCTTGCGGGAAAACCAACCTTGTGGGAAAACCAACCTTATGGGAAAACCAACCTTGCGGGAAAACCAACCTTGGGGGAAAACAAACCTTGTGGGAAAACAAACCTTGTGGGAAAACCAACCTTATGGGGAAACAAACCCTGCGGGAAAACCAACCTTGTTTGAAAACCAACCTTGCGGGAAAGCGAACCTTTTGGGAAAACCAACACAGTGGGAAAACAAACCTTGTGAGAAAACAATCCTTGTGGGAAAACAAACCTTGTGGGGAAACAAATTTTGTGGGGAAACAAGCCTTGTGGGAAAACCAACCTTGTGGAAAACAAACCTTGTGGGAAAACAAACCTTGTGGGAAAACAAACCTTGTGGGAAAACAAACCTTGTGGGAAAACAAACCTTTTGAGAAAACCAACACAGTTGGAAAACAAACCTTGTGGGAAAACCAACCTAGCGGGAAAACCAACCTTGGGGGAAAACAAAGCTTGTGGGAAAACAAACCTTGTGGGAAAACCAACCTAGTGGGAGAAACAACCTAGTGGGAAAACAAACCTTGTGAGAAAACAAACCTTGTGGGAAAACCAACCTTATGGGGAAAGCAGCCCTGCGGGAAAACCAACCTTGTGGGAAAACCAACCTTGTGGAAAAACCAACCTTGTGGGAAAGCGAACCTTTTGGGAAAACCAACACAGTGGGAAAACAAACCTTGTGGGAAAACCAACCTTGCGGGAAAACCAACCTTGGGGGAAAACAAACCTTGTGGGAAAACAAACCTTGTGGGGAAACAAACCTAGTGGGAAAACAAACCTTGTGAGAAAACAATCCTTGTGGGAAAACAAACCTTGTGGGGAAACATACCTTGCGGGAAAACTAACCTTGTGGGAAAAAAAACCCTGCGGGAAAAACAACTTTGTGGGAAAACCAACCTTGTGGGGAAACAAACCTTTCGGGAAGACAAACCTTGTGGGAAAACAAACCTTGTCTTAAAACAAACCTTGTGGGAATACAAACCTAGTGAGAAAACAAACCTTGTGGGAAAACAAACCTAGTGGGAAAACAAACCTTGTGAGAAAACAAACCTTGTGGGAAAACCAACCTTATGGGAAAACAAACCTAGTGGGAAAACAAACCTTGTGGGAAAACCAACCTTGAGGGAAAACAAACATTGTGTTAAATCAGACCTTGAGGGAAAACTAACCTTGCGGGAAAACCAACCTTGTGGGAAAACCAACCTTATGGGAAAACCAACCTTGCGGGAAAACCAACCTTGGGGGAAAACAAACCTTGTGGGAAAACAAACCTTGTGGGAAAACAAACCTTATGGGGAAACAGACCCTGCGGGAAAACCAACCTTGTGGGAAAACCAACCTTGCGGGAAAGCGAACCTTTTGGGAAAACCAACACAGTGGGAAAACAAACCTTGTGAGAAAACAATCCTTGTGGGAAAACAAACCTTGTTGGGAAACAAACCTTTCGGGAAAACCAACCTTGTGGGAAAACAAACATTGTGGGAAAACAAACCTTGTGGGAAAAAAAAACCTTGTGGGAAAACAAACCTTGTGAGAAAACAAACCTTGTGGGGAAACAAACCTAGTGGGAAAACAAACCTTGTGAGAAAACAAACCTTGTGAGAAAACAAACCTTGTGGGAAAACCAACCTTATGGGGAAAGCAACCCTGCGGGAAAACCAACCTTGTGGGAAAACCAACCTTGTGGGAAAGCGAACCTTTTGGGAAAAACAACACAGTGGGAAAACGAACCTTGTGGGAAAACCAACCTTGCGGAAAAACCAACCTTGGGGGAAAACAAACCTTGTGGGAAAACAAACCTTGTGGGGAAACAAACCTAGTGGGAAAACAAACCTTGTGAGACAACAATCCTTGTGGGAAAACAAACCTTGTGGGAAAACAAACCCTGCGGGAAAACCAACCTTGTGGGAAAACCAACCTTGGGGGGAAACAAACCTTTCGGGAAAACCAACCTTGTGGGAAAACAAACCTTGTGGGAACACAAACCTTGTGGGAAAACAAACCTTGTGGGAAAAAAAACCTTGTGAGAAAACAAACCTTGTGGGGAAACAAACCTAGTGGGAAAACAAACCTTGTGAGAAAACAAACCTTGTGAGAAAACAAACCTTGTGGGAAAACCAACCTCGTGGGAAAAACAACCTAGTGGGAAAACAAACCTTGTGAGAAAACAAACATTGTGGGGCAACAAACCTTGTGAGAAAACAATCCTTGTGGGAAAACAAACCTTGTGGGGAAACAAACCTTGTGGGAAAACAAAACTTGTGGGAAAACAAACCTTGTGGGAAAATAAACCTTGCGGGAAAACTAACCTTGTGAGAAAACAAACCTTGCGGGAAAACCAACCTTGTGGGAAAACCAACCTTGTGGGGAAACAAACCTTTCGGGAAAACCAACCTTGTGGGAAAACAAACCTTGTGGGAAAACAAACCTTGTGGGAAAACGAACCTTGTGGGAAAACAAACCTTATGGGAAAACAAACCTTGTGGGGAAACAAACCTTGTGGGAAAACCAACCTTGCGGGAAAGCGAACCTTTTGGGAAAACCAACACAGTGGGAAAACAAACCTTGTGGGAAAACCAACCTTGCGGGAAAACCAACCTTGGGGGAAAACAAAGCTTGTGGGAAAACAAACCTTGTGGGAAAACCAACCTCGTGGGAAAAACAACCTAGTGGGAAAACAAACCTTGTGAGAAAACAAACCTTGTGGGAAAACCAACCTTATGGGGAAAGCAACCCTGCGGGAAAACCAACCTTGTGGGAAAACCAACCTTGTGGGAAAGCGAACCTTTTGGGAAAACCAACACAGTGGGAAAACCAACCTAGTGGGAAAACAAACCTTGTGAGAAAACAATCATTGTGGGAAAAAAAACCTTGTGGGGAAACAAACCTTGCGGGAAAACTAACCTTGTGGGAAAACAAACCTTGCGGGAAAACCAACCTTGTGGGAAAACCAACCTTGTGGGGAAACAAACCTAGTGGGAAAACAAACCTTGTGAGAAAACAATCCTTGTGGGAAAACAAACCTTGTGGGGAAACAAACCTTGCGGGAAAACTAATCTTGTGGGAAAACAAACCTTTCGGGAAAACCAACCTTGTGGGAAAACAAACCTTAGGGGAAAACAAACCTTGTGGGGAAACAAACCTTGTCGGAAAACCAACCTTGCGGGAAAGCGAACCTTATGGGAAAACAAACCTTGCGGGAAAACCAACCTTATGGGAAAACAAACCTAGTGGGAAAACAAACCTTGTGGGGAAACAAACCTTTCGGGAAAACCAACCTTGTGGGAAAACAAACCTTGTGGGAAAACAAACCTTGTGGGAAATTGAACCTTGTGGGAAAACAAACCTTAGGGGAAAACAAACCTTGTGGGGAAACAAACCTTGTCGGAAAACCAACCTTGCGGGAAAGCGAACCTTTAGGGAAAACCAACACAGTGGGAAAACAAACCTTGTGGGAAAACCAACCTTGCGGGAAAACCAACCTTGGGTGAAAACAAAGCTAGTGGGAAAACAAACCTTGTGGGAAAACCAACCTCGTGGGAAAAACAACCTAGTGGGAAAACAAACCTTGTGAGAAAACAATCCTTGTGGGAAAACAAACCTTATGGGGAAAGCAACCCTGCGGGAAAACCAACCTTGTGGGAAAACCAACCTTGTGGGAAAGCGAACCTTTTGGGAAAACCAACACAGTGGGAAAACAAACCTAGTGGGAAAACAAACCTTGTGAGAAAACAATCCTTGTGGGAAAACAAACCTTGTGGGGAAACAAACCTTGCGGGAAAACTAACCTTGTGGGAAAACAAACCTTGCGGGAAAACCAACCTTGTGGGAAAACCAACCTTGTGGGGAAACAAACCTTTCGGGAAAACCAACCTTGTGGGAAAACAAACCTTATGGGAAAACAAACCTTGTGGGAAAACAAACCTTGTGGGAAAACAAACCTTGTGAGAAAACAAACCTTGTGGGGAAACAAACCTTGTGAGAAAACAAACCTTGTGGGGAAAGAAACCTTGCGGGCAAACTATCCTTGTGGGAAAACAAACCTTGCGGGAAAACCAACCTTGTGGGAAAACCAACCTTGCGGGAAAACTAACCTTGTGGGAAAACAAAGCTTGCGGGAAAACCAACCTTGTGGGAAAACCAACCTTGTGGGGAAACAAACCTTTCGGGAAAACCAACCTTGTGAGAAAACAAAACTTGTGGGAAAACCAACCTTATGGGGAAAGCAACCCTGCGGGAAAACCAATCTTGTGGGAAAACCAACCTTGTGGGAAAGCGAACCTTTTGGGAAAACCAACACAGTGGGAAAACAAACCTTGTGGGAAAACCAACCTTGCGGGAAAACCAACCTTGGGGGAAAACAAAGCTTGTGGGAAAACAAACCTTGTTGGAAAACCAACCTCTTGGGAAAAACAACCTAGTGGGAAAACAAACCTTGTGAGAAAACAAACCTTGTGGGAAAACCAACCTTATGGGGAAAGCAATCCTGCGGGAAAAACAACCTTGTGGGAAAGCGAACCTTTTGGGAAAACCAACACAGTGGGAAAACAAACCTAGTGGGAAAACAAACCTTGTGAGAAAACAATCCTTGTCGGAAAACAAACCTTGTGGGGAAACAAACCTTGCGGGAAAACTAACCTTGTGGGAAAACAAACCTTGCGGGAAAACCAACCTTGTGGGAAAACCAACCTTGTGGGGAAACAAACCTTTCGGGAAAACCAACCTTGTGGGAAAACAAACCTTATGGGAAAACAAACCTTGTGGGAAAACAAACCTTGTGGGAAAACAAACCTTGTGAGAAAACAAACCTTGTGGGGAAACAAACCTTGTGAGAAAACAAACCTTGTGGGAAAACAAACCTTGCGGGGAAACAAACCTTTCGGGAAAACCAACCTTGTGGGAAAACAAACCTTGTGGGAAAACCAACCTTGTGGGAAAGCGAACCTTTTGGGAAAAACAACACAGTGGGAAAACGAACCTTGTGGGAAAACCAACCTTGCGGAAAAACCAACCTTGGGGGAAAACAAACCTTGTGGGAAAACAAACCTTGTGGGGAAACAAACCTAGTGGGAAAACAAACCTTGTGAGACAACAATCCTTGTGGGAAAACAAACCTTGTGGGAAAACAAACCCTGCGGGAAAACCAACCTTGTGGGAAAACCAACCTTGGGGGGAAACAAACCTTTCGGGAAAACCAACCTTGTGGGAAAACAAACCTTGTGGGAACACAAACCTTGTGGGAAAACAAACCTTGTGGGAAAAAAAACCTTGTGAGAAAACAAACCTTGTGGGGAAACAAACCTAGTGGGAAAACAAACCTTGTGAGAAAACAAACCTTGTGAGAAAACAAACCTTGTGGGAAAACCAACCTCGTGGGAAAAACAACCTAGTGGGAAAACAAACCTTGTGAGAAAACAAACATTGTGGGGCAACAAACCTTGTGAGAAAACAATCCTTGTGGGAAAACAAACCTTGTGGGGAAACAAACCTTGTGGGAAAACAAAACTTGTGGGAAAACAAACCTTGTGGGAAAATAAACCTTGCGGGAAAACTAACCTTGTGAGAAAACAAACCTTGCGGGAAAACCAACCTTGTGGGAAAACCAACCTTGTGGGGAAACAAACCTTTCGGGAAAACCAACCTTGTGGGAAAACAAACCTTGTGGGAAAACAAACCTTGTGGGAAAACGAACCTTGTGGGAAAACAAACCTTATGGGAAAACAAACCTTGTGGGGAAACAAACCTTGTGGGAAAACCAACCTTGCGGGAAAGCGAACCTTTTGGGAAAACCAACACAGTGGGAAAACAAACCTTGTGGGAAAACCAACCTTGCGGGAAAACCAACCTTGGGGGAAAACAAAGCTTGTGGGAAAACAAACCTTGTGGGAAAACCAACCTCGTGGGAAAAACAACCTAGTGGGAAAACAAACCTTGTGAGAAAACAAACCTTGTGGGAAAACCAACCTTATGGGGAAAGCAACCCTGCGGGAAAACCAACCTTGTGGGAAAACCAACCTTGTGGGAAAGCGAACCTTTTGGGAAAACCAACACAGTGGGAAAACCAACCTAGTGGGAAAACAAACCTTGTGAGAAAACAATCATTGTGGAAAAAAAAACCTTGTGGGGAAACAAACCTTGCGGGAAAACTAACCTTGTGGGAAAACAAACCTTGCGGGAAAACCAACCTTGTGGGAAAACCAACCTTGTGGGGAAACAAACCTAGTGGGAAAACAAACCTTGTGAGAAAACAATCCTTGTGGGAAAACAAACCTTGTGGGGAAACAAACCTTGCGGGAAAACTAATCTTGTGGGAAAACAAACCTTTCGGGAAAACCAACCTTGTGGGAAAACAAACCTTAGGGGAAAACAAACCTTGTGGGGAAACAAACCTTGTCGGAAAACCAACCTTGCGGGAAAGCGAACCTTATGGGAAAACAAACCTTGCGGGAAAACCAACCTTATGGGAAAACAAACCTAGTGGGAAAACAAACCTTGTGGGGAAACAAACCTTTCGGGAAAACCAACCTTGTGGGAAAACAAACCTTGTGGGAAAACAAACCTTGTGGGAAATTGAACCTTGTGGGAAAACAAACCTTAGGGGAAAACAAACCTTGTGGGGAAACAAACCTTGTCGGAAAACCAACCTTGCGGGAAAGCGAACCTTTAGGGAAAACCAACACAGTGGGAAAACAAACCTTGTGGGAAAACCAACCTTGCGGGAAAACCAACCTTGGGTGAAAACAAAGCTAGTGGGAAAACAAACCTTGTGGGAAAACCAACCTCGTGGGAAAAACAACCTAGTGGGAAAACAAACCTTGTGAGAAAACAATCCTTGTGGGAAAACAAACCTTATGGGGAAAGCAACCCTGCGGGAAAACCAACCTTGTGGGAAAACCAACCTTGTGGGAAAGCGAACCTTTTGGGAAAACCAACACAGTGGGAAAACAAACCTAGTGGGAAAACAAACCTTGTGAGAAAACAATCCTTGTGGGAAAACAAACCTTGTGGGGAAACAAACCTTGCGGGAAAACTAACCTTGTGGGAAAACAAACCTTGCGGGAAAACCAACCTTGTGGGAAAACCAACCTTGTGGGGAAACAAACCTTTCGGGAAAACCAACCTTGTGGGAAAACAAACCTTATGGGAAAACAAACCTTGTGGGAAAACAAACCTTGTGGGAAAACAAACCTTGTGAGAAAACAAACCTTGTGGGGAAACAAACCTTGTGAGAAAACAAACCTTGTGGGGAAAGAAACCTTGCGGGCAAACTATCCTTGTGGGAAAACAAACCTTGCGGGAAAACCAACCTTGTGGGAAAACCAACCTTGCGGGAAAACTAACCTTGTGGGAAAACAAAGCTTGCGGGAAAACCAACCTTGTGGGAAAACCAACCTTGTGGGGAAACAAACCTTTCGGGAAAACCAACCTTGTGAGAAAACAAAACTTGTGGGAAAACCAACCTTATGGGGAAAGCAACCCTGCGGGAAAACCAATCTTGTGGGAAAACCAACCTTGTGGGAAAGCGAACCTTTTGGGAAAACCAACACAGTGGGAAAACAAACCTTGTGGGAAAACCAACCTTGCGGGAAAACCAACCTTGGGGGAAAACAAAGCTTGTGGGAAAACAAACCTTGTTGGAAAACCAACCTCTTGGGAAAAACAACCTAGTGGGAAAACAAACCTTGTGAGAAAACAAACCTTGTGGGAAAACCAACCTTATGGGGAAAGCAATCCTGCGGGAAAAACAACCTTGTGGGAAAGCGAACCTTTTGGGAAAACCAACACAGTGGGAAAACAAACCTAGTGGGAAAACAAACCTTGTGAGAAAACAATCCTTGTCGGAAAACAAACCTTGTGGGGAAACAAACCTTGCGGGAAAACTAACCTTGTGGGAAAACAAACCTTGCGGGAAAACCAACCTTGTGGGAAAACCAACCTTGTGGGGAAACAAACCTTTCGGGAAAACCAACCTTGTGGGAAAACAAACCTTATGGGAAAACAAACCTTGTGGGAAAACAAACCTTGTGGGAAAACAAACCTTGTGAGAAAACAAACCTTGTGGGGAAACAAACCTTGTGAGAAAACAAACCTTGTGGGAAAACAAACCTTGCGGGGAAACAAACCTTTCGGGAAAACCAACCTTGTGGGAAAACAAACCTTGTGGGAAAACAAACCTTGTGGGAAAACAAACCTTGTGGGAAAACGAACCTTGTGGGAAAACAAACCTTATGGGAAAACAAACCTTGTGGGGAAACAAACCTTGTGGGAAAACCAACCTTGCGGGAAAGCGAACCTTTTGGGAAAACCAACACAGTGGGAAAACAAACCTTGTGGGAAAACCAACCTTGCGGGAAAACCAACCTTGGGGGAAAACAAAGCTTGTGGGAAAACAAACCTTGTGGGAAAACCAACCTCGTGGGAAAAACAACCTAGTGGGAAAACAAACCTTGTGAGAAAACAAACCTTGTGGGAAAACCAACCTTATGGGGAAAGCAACCCTGCGGGAAAACCAACCTTGTGGGAAAACCAACCTTGTGGGAAAGCGAACCTTTTGGGAAAACCAACACAGTGGGAAAACCAACCTAGTGGGAAAACAAACCTTGTGAGAAAACAATCATTGTGGGAAAAAAAACCTTGTGGGGAAACAAACCTTGCGGGAAAACTAACCTTGTGGGAAAACAAACCTTGCGGGAAAACCAACCTTGTGGGAAAACCAACCTTGTGGGGAAACAAACCTAGTGGGAAAACAAACCTTGTGAGAAAACAATCCTTGTGGGAAAACAAACCTTGTGGGGAAACAAACCTTGCGGGAAAACTAATCTTGTGGGAAAACAAACCTTTCGGGAAAACCAACCTTGTGGGAAAACAAACCTTAGGGGAAAACAAACCTTGTGGGGAAACAAACCTTGTCGGAAAACCAACCTTGCGGGAAAGCGAACCTTATGGGAAAACAAACCTTGCGGGAAAACCAACCTTATGGGAAAACAAACCTAGTGGGAAAACAAACCTTGTGGGGAAACAAACCTTTCGGGAAAACCAACCTTGTGGGAAAACAAACCTTGTGGGAAAACAAACCTTGTGGGAAAACGAACCTTGTGGGAAAACAAACCTTAGGGGAAAACAAACCTTGTGGGGAAACAAACCTTGTCGGAAAACCAACCTTGCGGGAAAGCGAACCTTTAGGGAAAACCAACACAGTGGGAAAACAAACCTTGTGGGAAAACCAACCTTGCGGGAAAACCAACCTTGGGTGAAAACAAAGCTAGTGGGAAAACAAACCTTGTGGGAAAACCAACCTCGTGGGAAAAACAACCTAGTGGGAAAACAAACCTTGTGAGAAAACAATCCTTGTGGGAAAACAAACCTTATGGGGAAAGCAACCCTGCGGGAAAACCAACCTTGTGGGAAAACCAACCTTGTGGGAAAGCGAACCTTTTGGGAAAAGCAACACAGTGGGAAAACAAACCTAGTGGGAAAACAAACCTTGTGAGAAAACAATCCTTGTGGGAAAACAAACCTTGTGGGGAAACAAACCTTGCGGGAAAACTAACCTTGTGGGAAAACAAACCTTGCGGGAAAACCAACCTTGTGGGAAAACCAACTATGTGGGGAAACAAACCTTTCGGGAAAACCAACCTTGTGGGAAAACAAACCTTATGGGAAAACAAACCTTGTGGGAAAACAAACCTTGTGGGAAAACAAACCTTGTGAGAAAACAAACCTTGTGGGGAAACAAACCTTGTGAGAAAACAAACCTTGTGGGGAAAGAAACCTTGCGGGCAAACTATCCTTGTGGGAAAACAAACCTTGCGGGAAAACCAACCTTGTGGGAAAACCAACCTTGCGGGAAAACTAACCTTGTGGGAAAACAAAGCTTGCGGGAAAACCAACCTTGTGGGAAAACCAACCTTGTGGGGAAACAAACCTTTCGGGAAAACCAACCTTGTGAAAAAACAAAACTTGTGGGAAAACCAACCTTATGGGGAAAGCAACCCTGCGGGAAAACCAATCTTGTGGGAAAACCAACCTTGTGGGAAAGCGAACCTTTTGGGAAAACCAACACAGTGGGAAAACAAACCTTGTGGGAAAACCAACCTTGCGGGAAAACCAACCTTGGGGGAAAACAAAGCTTGTGGGAAAACAAACCTTGTTGGAAAACCAACCTCGTGGGAAAAACAACCTAGTGGGAAAACAAACCTTGTGAGAAAACAAACCTTGTGGGAAAACCAACCTTATGGGGAAAGCAATCCTGCGGGAAAAACAACCTTGTGGGAAAGCGAACCTTTTGGGAAAACCAACACAGTGGGAAAACAAACCTAGTGGGAAAACAAACCTTGTGAGAAAACAATCCTTGTCGGAAAACAAACCTTGTGGGGAAACAAACCTTGCGGGAAAACTAACCTTGTGGGAAAACAAACCTTGCGGGAAAACCAACCTTGTGGGAAAACCAACCTTGTGGGGAAACAAACCTTTCAGGAAAACCAACCTTGTGGGAAAACAAACCTTATGGGAAAACAAACCTTGTGGGAAAACAAACCTTGTGGGAAAACAAACCTTGTGAGAAAACAAACCTTGTGGGGAAACAAACCTTGTGAGAAAACAAACCTTGTGGGAAAACAAACCTTGCGGGCAAACTATCCTTGTGGGAAAACAAACCTTGCGGGAAAACCAACCTTGTGGGAAAACCAACCTTGCGGGAAAACTAACCTTGTGGGAAAACAAACCTTGCGGGAAAACCAACCTTGTGGGAAAACCAACCTTGTGGGGAAACAAACCTTTCGGGAAAACCAACCTTGTGAGAAAACAAACCTTGTGAGAAAACAGACCTTGTGGGAAAACCAACCTTGTGGGAAACAAACCTTTCGGGTAAACCAACCTTGTGGGAAAACAAACCTTATGGGAAAACAAACCTTGTGGGAAAACCAACCTTGTGAGAAAACAAACCTTGTGAGAAAACAGACCTTGTGGGAAAACCAACCTTATGGGGAAAGCAACCCTACGGGAAAACCAACCTTGTGGGAAAACCAACCTTATGGGAAAGCGAACCTTTTGGGAAAACCAACACAATGGGAAAACAAACCTAGTGGGAAAACAAACCTTGTGAGAAAACAATCCTTGCGGGAAAACAAACCTTGTGGGGAAACAAACCTTGCGGGAAAACAAACCTTGTGGGAAAACAAACCTTGCGGGAAAACCAACCTTGTGGGAAAACCAACCTTGTGGGGAAATAAACCTTTCGGGAAAACCAACCTTGTGGGAAAACAAACCTTATGGGAAAACAAACCTTGTGGGAAAACAAACCTTGTGGGAAAACGAACCTTGTGGGAAAACAAACCTTATGGGAAAACAAACCTTGTGGGGAAACAAACCTTGTGGGAAAACCAACCTTGCGGGAAAGCGAACCTTTTGGGAAAACCAGCACAGTGGGAAAAGAAACCTTGTGGGAAAACCAACCTTGCGAGAAAACCAACCTTGGGGGAAAATAAAGCTTGTGGGAAAACAAACCTTGTGGGAAAACCAACCTTGTGGGAAAACCAACCTTGTGGGAAAGCGAACCTTTTGGGAAAACCAACACAGTGGGAAAACAAACCTAGTGGGAAAACAAACCTTTTGAGAAAACAATCCTTGTGGGAAAACAAACCTTGTGGGGAAACAAACCTTGCGGGAAAACTAACCTTGTGGGAAAACAAACCTTGCGGGAAAACCAACCTTGTGGGAAAACAAACCTTATGGGAAAACAAACCTTGTGGGAAAACAAACCTTGTGGGAAAACAAACCTTGTGAGAAAACAAACCTTGTGGGGAAACAAACCTTGTGAGAAAACAAACCTTGTGGGTAAACCAACCTTGCGGGAAAGCGAACCTTTTGGGAAAACCAACACAGTGGGAAAACAAACCTTGTGGGAAAACCAACCTTGCGAGAAAACCAACCTTGGGGGAAAATAAAGCTTGTGGGAAAACAAACCTTGTGGGAAAACCAACCTCGTGGGAAAAACAACCTAGTGGGAAAACAAACCTTGTGAGAAAACAAACCTTGTGGGAAAACCAACCTTATGGGGAAAGCAACCCTGCGGGAAAACCAACCTTGTGGGAAAACCAACCTTGTGGGAAAGCGAACCTTTTGGGAAAACCAACACAGTGGGAAAACAAACCTAGTGGGAAAACAAACCTTGTGAGAAAACAATCCTTGTGGGAAAACAAACCTTGTGGGGAAACAAACCTTGCGGGAAAACTGACCTTGTGGGAAAACAAACCTTGCGGGAAAACCAACCTTGTGGGAAAACCAACCTTGTGGGGAAACAAACCTTTCGGGAAAACCAACCTTATGGGAAAACAAACCTTATGGGAAAACAAACCTTGTGGGAAAACAAACCTTGTGGGAAAACAAACCTTGTGAGAAAACAAACCTTGTGGGGAAACAAACCTTGTGAGAAAACAAACCTTGTGGGGAAAGAAACCTTGCGGGCAAACTATCCTTGTGGGAAAACAAACCTTGCGGGAAAACCAACCTTGTGGGAAAACCAACCTTGCGGGAAAACTAACCTTGTGGGAAAACAAAGCTTGCGGGAAAACCAACCTTGTGGGAAAACCAACCTTGTGGGGAAACAAACCTTTCGGGAAAACCAACCTTGTGAGAAAACAAAACTTGTGGGAAAACCAACCTTATGGGGAAAGCAACCCTGCGGGAAAACCAATCTTGTGGGAAAACCAACCTTGTGGGAAAGCGAACCTTTTGGGAAAACCAACACAGTGGGAAAACAAACCTTGTGGGAAAACCAACCTTGCGGGAAAACCAACCTTGGGGGAAAACAAAGCTTGTGGGAAAACAAACCTTGTTGGAAAACCAACCTCGTGGGAAAAACAACCTAGTGGGAAAACAAACCTTGTGAGAAAACAAACCTTGTGGGAAAACCAACCTTATGGGGAAAGCAATCCTGCGGGAAAAACAACCTTGTGGGAAAGCGAACCTTTTGGGAAAACCAACACAGTGGGAAAACAAACCTAGTGGGAAAACAAACCTTGTGAGAAAACAATCCTTGTCGGAAAACAAACCTTGTGGGGAAACAAACCTTGCGGGAAAACTAACCTTGTGGGAAAACAAACCTTGCGGGAAAACCAACCTTGTGGGAAAACCAACCTTGTGGGGAAACAAACCTTTCGGGAAAACCAACCTTGTGGGAAAACAAACCTTATGGGAAAACAAACCTTGTGGGAAAACAAACCTTGTGGGAAAACAAACCTTGTGAGAAAACAAACCTTGTGGGGAAACAAACCTTGTGAGAAAACAAACCTTGTGGGAAAACAAACCTTGCGGGCCAACTATCCTTGTGGGAAAACAAACCTTGCGGGAAAACCAACCTTGTGGGAAAACCAACCTTGCGGGAAAACTAACCTTGTGGGAAAACAAACCTTGCGGGAAAACCAACCTTGTGGGAAAACCAACCTTGTGGGGAAACAAACCTTTCGGGAAAACCAACCTTGTGAGAAAACAAAACTTGTGGGAAAACCAACCTTATGGGGAAAGCAACCCTGCGGGAAAACCAATCTTGTGGGAAAACCAACCTTGTGGGAAAGCGAACCTTTTGGGAAAACCAACACAGTGGGAAAACAAACCTTGTGGGAAAACCAACCTTACGGGAAAACCAACCTTGGGGAAAAACAAAGCTTGTGGGAAAACAAACCTTGTTGGAAAACCAACCTCGTGGGAAAAACAACCTAGTGGGAAAACAAACCTTGTGAGAAAACAAACCTTGTGGGAAAACCAACCTTATGGGGAAAGCAACCCTGCGGGAAAAACAACCTTGTGGGAAAGCGAACCTTTTGGGAAAACCAACACAGTGGGAAAACAAACCTAGTGGGAAAACAAACCTTGTGAGAAAACAATCCTTGTGGGAAAACAAACCTTGTGAGGAAACAAACCTTGCGGGAAAACTAACCTTGTGGGAAAACAAACCTTGCGGGAAAACCAACCTTTTGGGAAAACCAACCTTGTGGGGAAACAAACATTTCGGGAAAACCAACCTTGTGGGAAAACAAACCTTATGGGAAAACAAACCTTGTGGGAAAACCAACCTTGTGAGAAAACAAACCTTGTGAGAAAACAGACCTTGTGGGAAAACCAACCTTATGGGGAAAGCAACCCTACGGGAAAACCAACCTTGTGGGAAAACCAACCTTATGGGAAAGCGAACCTTTTGGGAAAACCAACACAATGGGAAAACAAACCTAGTGGGAAAACAAACCTTGTGAGAAAACAATCCTTGCGGGAAAACAAACCTTGTGGGGAAACAAACCTTGCGGGAAAACAAACCTTGTGGGAAAACAAACCTTGCGGGAAAACCAACCTTGTGGGAAAACCAACCTTGTGGGGAAATAAACCTTTCGGGAAAACCAACCTTGTGGGAAAACAAACCTTATGGGAAAACAAACCTTGTGGGAAAACAAACCTTGTGGGAAAACGAACCTTGTGGGAAAACAAACCTTATGGGAAAACAAACCTTGTGGGGAAACAAACCTTGTGGGAAAACCAACCTTGCGGGAAAGCGAACCTTTTGGGAAAACCAGCACAGTGGGAAAAGAAACCTTGTGGGAAAACCAACCTTGCGAGAAAACCAACCTTGGGGGAAAATAAAGCTTGTGGGAAAACAAACCTTGTGGGAAAACCAACCTTGTGGGAAAACCAACCTTGTGGGAAAGCGAACCTTTTGGGAAAACCAACACAGTGGGAAAACAAACCTAGTGGGAAAACAAACCTTTTGAGAAAACAATCCTTGTGGGAAAACAAACCTTGTGGGGAAACAAACCTTGCGGGAAAACTAACCTTGTGGGAAAACAAACCTTGCGGGAAAACCAACCTTGTGGGAAAACCAACCTTGTGGGGAAACAAACCTTTCGGGAAAACCAACCTTGTGGGAAAACAAACCTTATGGGAAAACAAACCTTGTGGGAAAACAAACCTTGTGGGAAAACAAACCTTGTGAGAAAACAAACCTTGTGGGGAAACAAACCTTGTGAGAAAACAAACCTTGTGGGTAAACCAACCTTGCGGGAAAGCGAACCTTTTGGGAAAACCAACACAGTGGGAAAACAAACCTTGTGGGAAAACCAACCTTGCGAGAAAACCAACCTTGGGGGAAAATAAAACTTGTGGGAAAACAAACCTTGTGGGAAAACCAACCTCGTGGGAAAAACAACCTAGTGGGAAAACAAACCTTGTGAGAAAACAAACCTTGTGGGAAAACCAACCTTATGGGGAAAGCAACCCTGCGGGAAAACCAACCTTGTGGGAAAACCAACCTTGTGGGAAAGCGAACCTTTTGGGAAAACCAACACAGTGGGAAAACAAACCTAGTGGGAAAACAAACCTTGTGAGAAAACAATCCTTGTGGGAAAACAAACCTTGTGGGGAAACAAACCTTGCGGGAAAACTGACCTTGTGGGAAAACAAACCTTGCGGGAAAACCAACCTTGTGGGAAAACCAACCTTGTGGGGAAACAAACCTTTCGGGAAAACCAACCTTATGGGAAAACAAACCTTATGGGAAAACAAACCTTGTGGGAAAACAAACCTTGTGGGAAAACAAACCTTGTGAGAAAACAAACCTTGTGGGGAAACAAACCTTGTGAGAAAACAAACCTTGTGGGGAAAGAAACCTTGCGGGCAAACTATCCTTGTGGGAAAACAAACCTTGCGGGAAAACCAACCTTGTGGGAAAACCAACCTTGCGGGAAAACTAACCTTGTGGGAAAACAAAGCTTGCGGGAAAACCAACCTTGTGGGAAAACCAACCTTGTGGGGAAACAAACCTTTCGGGAAAACCAACCTTGTGAGAAAACAAAACTTGTGGGAAAACCAACCTTATGGGGAAAGCAACCCTGCGGGAAAACCAATCTTGTGGGAAAACCAACCTTGTGGGAAAGCGAACCTTTTGGGAAAACCAACACAGTGGGAAAACAAACCTTGTGGGAAAACCAACCTTGCGGGAAAACCAACCTTGGGGGAAAACAAAGCTTGTGGGAAAACAAACCTTGTTGGAAAACCAACCTCGTGGGAAAAACAACCTAGTGGGAAAACAAACCTTGTGAGAAAACAAACCTTGTGGGAAAACCAACCTTATGGGGAAAGCAATCCTGCGGGAAAAACAACCTTGTGGGAAAGCGAACCTTTTGGGAAAACCAACACAGTGGGAAAACAAACCTAGTGGGAAAACAAACCTTGTGAGAAAACAATCCTTGTCGGAAAACAAACCTTGTGGGGAAACAAACCTTGCGGGAAAACTAACCTTGTGGGAAAACAAACCTTGCGGGAAAACCAACCTTGTGGGAAAACCAACCTTGTGGGGAAACAAACCTTTCGGGAAAACCAACCTTGTGGGAAAACAAACCTTATGGGAAAACAAACCTTGTGGGAAAACAAACCTTGTGGGAAAACAAACCTTGTGAGAAAACAAACCTTGTGGGGAAACAAACCTTGTGAGAAAACAAACCTTGTGGGAAAACAAACCTTGCGGGCCAACTATCCTTGTGGGAAAACAAACCTTGCGGGAAAACCAACCTTGTGGGAAAACCAACCTTGCGGGAAAACTAACCTTGTGGGAAAACAAACCTTGCGGGAAAACCAACCTTGTGGGAAAACCAACCTTGTGGGGAAACAAACCTTTCGGGAAAACCAACCTTGTGAGAAAACAAAACTTGTGGGAAAACCAACCTTATGGGGAAAGCAACCCTGCGGGAAAACCAATCTTGTGGGAAAACCAACCTTGTGGGAAAGCGAACCTTTTGGGAAAACCAACACAGTGGGAAAACAAACCTTGTGGGAAAACCAACCTTACGGGAAAACCAACCTTGGGGAAAAACAAAGCTTGTGGGAAAACAAACCTTGTTGGAAAACCAACCTCGTGGGAAAAACAACCTAGTGGGAAAACAAACCTTGTGAGAAAACAAACCTTGTGGGAAAACCAACCTTATGGGGAAAGCAACCCTGCGGGAAAAACAACCTTGTGGGAAAGCGAACCTTTTGGGAAAACCAACACAGTGGGAAAACAAACCTAGTGGGAAAACAAACCTTGTGAGAAAACAATCCTTGTGGGAAAACAAACCTTGTGAGGAAACAAACCTTGCGGGAAAACTAACCTTGTGGGAAAACAAACCTTGCGGGAAAACCAACCTTTTGGGAAAACCAACCTTGTGGGGAAACAAACATTCCGGGAAAACCAACCTTGTGGGAAAACAAAAATTATGGGAAAACACACCTTGTGGGAAAACAAACCTTGTGGGAAAACGAACCTTGTGGGAAAACAAACCTTATGGGAAAACAAACCTTGTGGGGAAACAAGCCTTGTGGGAAAACCAACCTTGCGGGAAAGCGAACCTTTTGGGAAAACTAACACAGTGGGAAAAAAAACCTTGTGGGAAAACCAACCTTGCGGGAAAACCAACCTTGGGCGAAAACAAAGCTTGTGGGAAAACAAACCTTTTGGGAAAACCAACGTCGTGGGAAAAACAACCTAGTGGGAAAACAAACCTTGTGAGAAAACAAACCTTGTGGGAAAACCAACCTTATGGGGAAAGCAACCCTGCGGGAAAACCAACCTTGTGGGAAAACCAACCTTGTGGGAAAGCGAACCTTTTGGGAAAACCAACACAGTGGGAAAATAAACCTAGTGGGAAAACAAACCTTGTGAGAAAACAATCCTTGTGGGAAAACAAACCTTGTGGGGAAACAAAACTTGCGGGAAAACTAACCTTGTGGGAAAACAAACCTTGCGGGAAAACCAACCTTGTGGGAAAACCAACCTTGTGGGGAAACAAACCTTTCGGGAAAACCAACCTTGTGGGAAAACAAACCTTATGGGAAAACAAACCTTGTGGGAAAACAAACCTTGTGGGAAAACGAACCTTTTGGGAAAACAAACCTTATGGGAAAACAAACCTTGTGGGAAAACAAACCTTGTGGGAAAACAAACCTTGTGAGAAAACAAACCTTGTGGGGAAACAAACCTTGTGAGAAAACAAACCTTGTGGGAAAACCAACCTTGCGGGAAAGCGAACCTTTTGGGAAAACCAACACAGTGGGAAAACAAACCTTGTGGGAAAACCAACCTTGCGAGAAAACCAACCTTGGGGGAAAATAAAGCTTGTGGGAAAACAAACCTTGTGGGAAAACCAACCTCGTGGGAAAAACAACCTAGTGGGAAAACAAACCTTGTGAGAAAACAAACCTTGTGGGAAAACCAACCTTGTGGGAAAGCGAACCTTTTGGGAAAACCAACACAGTGGGAAAACAAACCTAGTGGGAAAACAAACCTTGTGAGAAAACAATCCTTGTGGGAAAACAAACCTTGTGGGGAAACAAACCTTGCGGGAAAACTAACCTTGTGGGAAAACAAACCTTGCGGGAAAACCAACCTTGTGGTAAAACCAACCTTGTGGGGAAACAAACCTTTCGGGAAAACCAACCTTGTGGGAAAACAAACCTTATGGGAAAACAAACCTTGTGGGAAAACAAACCTTGTGGGAAAACAAACCTTGTGAGAAAACAAACCTTGTGGGGAAACAAACCTTGTGAGAAAACAAACCTTGTGGGGAAACAAACCTTGCGGGCAAACTATCCTTGTGGGAAAACAAACCTTGCGGGAAAACCAACCTTGTGGGAAAACCAACCTTGCGGGAAAACTAACCTTGTGGGAAAACAAACCTTGCGGGAAAACCAACCTTGTGGGAAAAACCAACCTTGTGGGGAAACAAACCTTTCGGGAAAACCAACCTTGTGAGAAAACAAAACTTGTGGGAAAACCAACCTTATGGGGAAAGCAACCCTGCGGGAAAACCAATCTTGTGGGAAAACCAACCTTGTGGGAAAGCGAACCTTTTGGGAAAACCAACACAGTGGGAAAACAAACCTTGTGGGAAAACCAACCTTGTGGGAAAACCAACCTTATGGGGAAAGCAACCCTGCGGGAAAAACAACCTTGTGGGAAAGCGAACCTTTTGGGAAAACCAACACAGTGGGAAAACAAATCTAGTGGGAAAACAAACCTTGTGAGAAAACAATCCTTGTGGGAAAACAAACCTTGTGGGAAAAACCAACCTTGTGGGGAAACAAACCTTTCGGGAAAACCAACCTTGTGGGAAAACAAACCTTATGGGAAAACAAACCTTGTGGGAAAACAAACCTTGTGGGAAAACAAACCTTGTGAGAAAACAAACCTTGTGGGGAAACAAACCTTGTGAGAAAACAAACCTTGTGGGAAAACAAACCTTGCGGGCAAACTATCCTTGTGGGAAAACAAACCTTGCGGGAAAACCAACCTTGTGGGAAAACCAACCTTGCGGGAAAACTAACCTTGTGGGAAAACAAACCTTGCGGGAAAACCAACCTCGTGGTAAAATCAACCTTGTGGGGAAACAAACCTTTCGGGAAAACCAACCTTGTGAGAAAACAAAACTTGTGGGAAAACCAACCTTATGGGGAAAGCAACCCTGCGGGAAAACCAATCTTGTGGGAAAACCAACCTTGTGGGAAAGCGAACCTTTTGGGAAAACCAACACAGTGAGAAAACAAACCTTGTGGGAAAACCAACCTTGCGGGAAAACCAACCTTGGGGGAAAACAAAGCTTGTGGGAAAACAAACCTTGTTGGAAAACCAACCTCGTGGGAAAAACAACCTAGTGGGAAAACAAACCTTGTGAGAAAACAAACCTTGTGGGAAAACCAACCTTATGGGGAAAGCAACCCTGCGGGAAAAACAACCTTGTGGGAAAGCGAACCTTTTGGGAAAACCAACACAGTGGGAAAACAAATCTAGTGGGAAAACAAACCTTGTGAGAAAACAATCCTTGTGGGAAAACCAACCTTGTGGGAAAAACAACCTAGTGGGAAAACAAACCTTGTGAGAAAACAAACCTTCTGGGAAAACCAACCTTATGGGGAAAGCAACCCTGCGGGAAAACCAACCTTGTGGGAAAACCAACCTTGTGGGAAAGCGAACCTTTAGGGAAAACCAACACAGTGGGAAAACAAACCTAGTGGGAAAACAAACCTTGTGAGAAAACAATCCTTGTGGGAAAACAAACCTTGTGGGGAAACAAACCTTGCGGGAAAACTAACCTTGTGGGAAAACAAACCTTGCGGGAAAACCAATCTTGTGGGAAAACCAACCTTGTGGGGAAACAAACCTTTCGGGAAAACCAACCTTGTGGGAAAACAAACCTTATGGGAAAACAAACCTTGTGGGAAAACAAACCTTGTGGGGAAACAAACCTTGTGAGAAAACAAACCTTGTGGGGAAACAAACCTTGCCGGCAAACTATCCTTGTGGGAAAACAAACCTTGCGGGAAAACCATCCTTGTGGGAAAACCAACCTTGCGGGAAAACTAACCTTGTGGGAAAACAAACCTTGCGGGAAAACCAACCTTGTGGGAAAACCAACCTTGTGGGGAAACAAACCTTTCGGGAAAACCAACCTTGTGAGAAAACAAAACTTGTGGGAAAACCAACCTTATGGGGAAAGCAACCCTGCGGGGAAACCAATCTTGTGGGAAAACCAACCTTGTGGAAAAGCGAATCTTTTGGGAAAACCAACACAGTGGGAAAAAAAACCTTGTTTTAAAAACCAACCTTGCGGGAAAACCAACCTCGTGGGAAAAACAACCTAGTGGGAAAACAAACCTTGTGAGAAAACAAACCTTGTGGGAAAACCAACCTTATGGGGCAAGCAACCCTGCGGGAAAAACAACCTTGTGGGAAAGCGAACCTTTTGGGAAAACCAACACAGTGGGAAAACAAACCTAGTGGGAAAACAAACCTTGTGAGAAAACAATCCTTGTGGGAAAACAAACCTTGTGGGGAAACAAACCTTGCGGGAAAACTAACCTTGTGGGAAAACAAACCTTGCGGGAAAACCAACCTTGTGGGAAAACCAACCTTGTGGGGAAACAAACCTTTCGGGAAAACCAACCTTGTGGGAAAACAAACCTTATGGGAAAACAAACCTTGTGGAAAAACAACCTTGTGGGAAAACAAACCTTGTGAGAAAACAAACCTTGTGGGGAAACAAACCTTGTGAGAAAACAAACCTTGTGGGAAAACAAACCTTGCGGGCAAACTATCCTTGTGGGAAAACAAACCTTGCGGGAAAACAAACCTTGTGGGAAAACCAACCTTGCGGGAAAACTAACCTTGTGGGAAAACAAACCTTGCGGGAAAACCAACCTTGTGGGAAAATCAACCTTGTGGGGAAACAAACCTTTCGGGAAAACCAACAATGTGAGAAAACAAAACTTGTGGGAAAACCAACCTTATGGGGAAAGCAACCCTGCGGGAAAACCAATCTTGTGGGAAAACCAACCTTGTGGGAAAGCGAACCTTTTGGGAAAACCAACACAGTGGGAAAACAAACCTTGTGGGAAAACCAACCTTGCGGGAAAACCAACCTTGGGGGAAAACAAAGCTTGTGGGAAAACAAACCTTGTTGGAAAACCAACCTCGTGGGAAAAACAACCTAGTGGGAAAACAAACCTTGTGAGAAAACAAACCTTGTGGGAAAACCAACCTTATGGGGAAAGCAACCCTGCGGGGAAAAACAACCTTGTGGGAAAGCGAACCTTTTGGGAAAACCAACACAGTGGGAAAACAAACCTAGTGGGAAAACAAACCTTGTGAGAAAACAATCCTTGTGGGAAAACAAACCTTGTGGGGAAACAAACCTTGTGGGAAAACCAACCTTATGGGGAAAGCAACCCTGCGGGAAAAACAACCTTGTGGGAAAGCGAACCTTTTGGGAAAACCAACACAGTGGGAAAACAAACCTAGTGGGAAAACAAACCTTGTGAAAAAACAATCCTTGTGGGAAAACAAACCTTGTGGGGAAACAAACCTTGCGGGAAAACTAACCTTGTGGGAAAACAAACCTTGCGGGAAAACCAACCTTGTGGGAAAACCAACCTTGTGGGGAAACAAACCTTTCGGGAAAACCAACCTTGTGGGAAAACAAACCTTATGGGAAAACAAACCTTGTGGAAAAACAAACCTTGTGGGAAAACAAACCTTGTGAGAAAACAAACCTTGTGGGGAAACAAACCTTGTGAGAAAACAAACCTTGTGGGAAAACAAACCTTGCGGGCAAACTATCCTTGTGGGAAAACAAACCTTGCGGGAAAACCAACCTTGTGGGAAAACCAACCTTGCGGGAAAACTAACCTTGTGGGAAAACAAACCTTGCGGGAAAACCAACCTTGTGGGAAAATCAACCTTGTGGGGAAACAAACCTTTCGGGAAAACCAACCTTGTGAGAAAACAAAACTTGTGGGAAAACCAACCTTATGGGGAAAGCAACCCTGCGGGAAAACCAATCTTGTGGGAAAACCAACCTTGTGGGAAAGCGAACCTTTTGGGAAAACCAACACAGTGAGAAAACAAACCTTGTGGGAAAACCAACCTTGCGGGAAAACCAACCTTGGGGGAAAACAAAGCTTGTGGGAAAACAAACCTTGTTGGAAAACCAACCTCGTGGGAAAAACAACCTAGTGGGAAAACAAACCTTGTGAGAAAACAAACCTTGTGGGAAAACCAACCTTATGGGGAAAGCAACCCTGCGGGAAAAACAACCTTGTAGGAAAGCGAACCTTTTGGGAAAACCAACACAGTGGGAAAACAAATCTAGTGGGAAAACAAACCTTGTGAGAAAACAATCCTTGTGGGAAAACCAACCTTGTGGGAAAAACAACCTAGTGGGAAAACAAACCTTGTGAGAAAACAAACCTTCTGGGAAAACCAACCTTATGGGGAAAGCAACCCTGCGGGAAAACCAACCTTGTGGGAAAACCAACCTTGTGGGAAAACCAACAAAGCGAACCTTTTGGGAAAACCAACACAGTGGGAAAACAAACCTTGTGGGAAAACCAACCTTGCGGGAAAACCAACCTTGGGGGAAAACAAAGCTTGTGGGAAAACAAACCTTGTTGGAAAACCAACCTCGTGGATAAAACAACCTAGTGGGAAAACAAACCTTGTGAGAAAACAAAACTTTTGGGAAAACCAACCTTATGGGGAAAGCAACCCTGCGGGAAAACCAACCTTGTGGGAAAACCAACCTTGTGGGAAAGCGAACCTTTAGGGAAAACCAACACAGTGGGAAAACAAACCTAGTGGGAAAACAAACCTTGTGAGAAAACAATCCTTGTGGGAAAACAAACCTTGTGGGGAAACAAACCTTGCGGGAAAACTAACCTTGTGGGAAAACAAACCTTGCGGGAAAACCAACCTTGTGGGAAAACCAACCTTGTGGGGAAACAAACCTTTCGGGAAAACCAACCTTGTGGGAAAACAAACCTTATGGGAAAACAAACCTTGTGGGAAAACAAACCTTGTGGGGAAACAAACCTTGTGAGAAAACAAACCTTGTGGGGAAACAAACCTTGCGGGCAAACTATCCTTGTGGGAAAACAAACCTTGCGGGAAAACCAACCTTGTGGGAAAACCAACCTTGCGGGAAAACTAACCTTGTGGGAAAACAAACCTTGCGGGAAAACCAACCTTGTGGGAAAACCAACCTTGTGGGGAAACAAACCTTTCGGGAAAACCAACCTTGTGAGAAAACAAAACTTGTGGGAAAACCAACCTTATGGGGAAAGCAACCCTGCGGGGAAACCAATCTTGTGGGAAAACCAACCTTGTGGGAAAGCGAACCTTTTGGGAAAACCAACACAGTGGGAAAAAAAACCTTGTTTTAAAACCAACCTTGCGGGAAAACCAACCTCGTGGGAAAAACAACCTAGTGGGAAAACAAACCTTGTGAGAAAACAAACCTTGTGGGAAAACCAACCTTATGGGGCAAGCGAACCTTTTGGGAAAACCAACACAGTGGGAAAACAAACCTAGTGGGAAAACAAACCTTGTGAGAAAACAATCCTTGTGGGAAAACAAACCTTGTGGGGAAACAAACCTTGTGGGAAAACCAACCTTATGGGGAAAGCAACCCTGCGGGAAAAACAACCTTGTGGGAAAGCGAACCTTTTGGGAAAACCAACACAGTGGGAAAACAAACCTAGTGGGAAAACAAACCTTGTGAGAAAACAATCCTTGTGGGAAAACAAACCTTGTGGGGAAACAAACCTTGCGGGAAAACTAACCTTGTGGGAAAACAAACCTTGCGGGAAAACCAACCTTGTGGGAAAACCAACCTTGTGGGGAAACAAACCTTTCGGGAAAACCAACCTTGTGAGAAAACAAAACTTGTGGGAAAACCAACCTTATGGGGAAAGCAACCCTGCGGGGAAACCAATCTTGTGGGAAAACCAACCTTTTGGGAAAGCGAACCTTTTGGGAAAACCAACACAGTGGGAAAAAAAACCTTGTTTTAAAACCAACCTTGCGGGAAAACCAACCTCGTGGGAAAAACAACCTAGTGGGAAAACAAACCTTGTGAGAAAACAAACCTTGCGGGAAAACCAACCTTGTGGGAAAACCAACCTTGCGGGAAAACTAACCTTGTGGGAAAACAAACCTTGCGGGAAAACTAACCTTGTGGGAAAACAAACCTTGCGGGAAAACCAACCTTGTGGGAAAACCAACCTTGTGGGGAAACAAACCTTTCGGGAAAACCAACCTTGTGGGAAAACAAACCTTATGGGAAAACAAACCTTGTGGAAAAACAACCTTGTGGGAAAACAAACCTTGTGAGAAAACAAACCTTGTGGGGAAACAAACCTTGTGAGAAAACAAACCTTGTGGGAAAACAAACCTTGCGGGCAAACTATCCTTGTGGGAAAACAAACCTTGCGGTAAAACAAACCTTGTGGGAAAACCAACCTTGCGGGAAAACTAACCTTGTGGGAAAACAAACCTTGCGGGAAAACCAACCTTGTGGGAAAATCAACCTTGTGGGGAAACAAACCTTTCGGGAAAACCAACAATGTGAGAAAACAAAACTTGTGGGAAAACCAACCTTATGGGGAAAGCAACCCTGCGGGAAAACCAACCTTGGGGGAAAACAAAGCTTGTGGGAAAACAAACCTTGTAGGAAAACCAACCTCGTAGGAAAAACAACCTAGTGTGAAAACAAACCTTGTGAGAAAACAAACCTTGTGGCAAAACCAACCTTATGGGGAAAGCAACCCTGCGGGAAAACCAACCTTGTGGGAAAACCAACCTTGTGGGAAAGCGAACCTTTTGGGAAAACCAACACAGTGGGAAAACATACCTTGTGGGAAAACCAACCTTGCGGGAAAACCAACCTTGGGGGAAAACAAACCTTGAGGGAAAACAAACCTTGTGAGAAAACAAACCTTGTGGGGAAACAAACCTTGTGAGAAAACAATCCTTGTGGGAAAACAAACCTTGTGGGGAAACAAACCTTGCGGGAAAACTAAACCTTGTGGGAAAACAAACCTTGCGGGAAAACCAACCTTGTGGGAAAACCAACCTTGTGGGGAAACAAACCTTTTCGGAAAACCAACACAGTGGGAAAACAAACCTTGTGGGTTGGGAAAACCAACCTTGCGGGAAAACCAACCTTGGGGGAAAACAAAGCTTGTGGGAAAACAAACCTTGTAGGAAAACCAACCTCGTAGGAAAAACAACCTAGTGTGAAAACAAACCTTGTGAGAAAACAAACCTTGTGGCAAAACCAACCTTATGGGGAAAGCAACCCTGCGGGAAAACCAACCTTGTGGGAAAACCAACCTTGTGGGAAAGCGAACCTTTTGGGAAAACCAACACAGTGGGAAAACAAACCTTGTGGGAAAACCAACCTTGCGGGAAAACTAACCTTGGGGGAAAACAAACCTTGAGGGAAAACAAACCTTGTGAGAAAACAAACCTTGTGGGGAAACAAACCTTGTGAGAAAACAAACCTTGTGGGGAAACAAACCTTGCGGGCAAACTAACCTTGTGGGAAAACAAACCTTGCGGGAAAACCAACCTTGTGGGAAAACCAACCTTGCGGGAAAACTAACCTTGTGGGAAAACAAACCTTGCGGGAAAACCAACCTTGTGGGAAAACCAACCTTGTGAGGAAACAAACCTTTCGGGAAAACAAACCTTGTGAGAAAACAAACCTTGTGGGAAAACCAACCTTATGGGGAAAGCAACCCTGGGGGAAAACCAATCTTGTGGGAAAACCAACCTTGTGGGAAAGCGAACCTTTTGGGAAAACCAACACAGTGGGAAAACAAACCTTGTGGGAAAACCAACCTTGGGGGAAAACAAAGCTTGTGGGAAAACAAACCTTGTGGGAAAACCAAACTCGTGGGAAAAAGAACCTAGTGGGAAAACAAACCTTGTGAGAAAACAAACCTTGTGGGAAAACCAACCTTATGGGGAAAGCAACCGTGCGGGAAAACCAAACTTGTGGGAAAGCGAACCTTTTGGGAAAACCAACACATTGGGAAAACAAACCTAGTGGGAAAACAAACCTTGTGAGAAAACAATCCTTGTGGGAAAACAAACCTTGTGGAGAAACAAACCTTGGGGGAAAACTAACCTTGCGGGAAAACAAACCAACATCGTGGGAAAAAGAACCTAGTGGGAAAACAAACCTTGTGAGAAAACAAACCTTGTGGGAAAACCAACCTTATGGGGAAAGCAACCGTGCGGGAAAACCAACCTTGTGGGAAAGCGAACCTTTTGGGAAAACCAACACAGTGGGAAAACAAACCTAGTGGGAAAACAAACCTTGTGAGAAAACAATCCTTGTGGTAAAACAAACCTTGTGGGGAAACAAACCTTGCGGGAAAACTAACCTTGCGGGAAAACAAACCTTGCGGGAAAACCAACCTTGTGGGAAAACCAACAAAGCGAACCTTTTGGGAAAACCAACACAGTGGGAAAACAAACCTAGTGGGAAAACAAACCTTGTGAGAAAACAATCCTTGTGGGAAAACAAACCTTGTGGGGAAACAAACCTTGCGGGAAAACTAACCTTGTGGGAAAACAAACCTTGCGGGAAAACAAACCTTGCGGGAAAACTAACCTTGCGGGAAAACAAACCTTGCGGGAAAACCAACCTTGTGGGAAAACCAACAAAGCGAACCTTTTGGGAAAACCAACACAGTGGGAAAACAAACCTTGTGGGAAAACCAACCTTGCGGGAAAACCAACCTTGGGGGAAAACAAAGCTTGTGGGAAAACAAACCTTGTTGGAAAACCAACCTCGTGGATAAAACAACCTAGTGGGAAAACAAACCTTGTGAGAAAACAAAACTTTTGGGAAAACCAACCTTATGGGGAAAGCAACCCTGCGGGAAAACCAACCTTGTGGGAAAACCAACCTTGTGGGAAAGCGAACCTTTTGGGAAAACCAACACAGTGGGAAAACAAACCTAGTGGGAAAACAAACCTTGTGAGAAAACAATCCTTGTGGGAAAACAAACCTTGTGGGGAAACAAACCTTGCGGGAAAACTAACCTTGTGGGAAAACAAACCTTGCGGGAAAACCAACCTTGTGGGAAAACCAACCTTGTGGGGAAACAAACCTTTCGGGAAAACCAACCTTGTGGGAAAACAAACCTTGTGGGGAAACAAACCTTGCGGGCAAACTATCCTTGTGGGAAAACAAACCTTGCGGGAAAACCAACCTTGTGGGAAAGCGACCCTTTTGGGAAAACCAACACAGTGGGAAAACAAACCTTGTGGGAAAACAAACCTTGTGAGAAAACAATCCTTGTGGGAAAACAAACCTTGTGGGGAAACAAACCTTGCGGGAAAACTAACCTTGTGGGAAAACAAACAAAGCGAACCTTTTGGGAAAACCAACACAGTGGGAAAACAAACCTTGTGGGAAAACCAACCTTGCGGGAAAACCAACCTTGGGGGAAAACAAAGCTTGTGGGAAAACAAACCTTGTTGGAAAACCAACCTCGTGGATAAAACAACCTAGTGGGAAAACAAACCTTGTGAGAAAACAAAACTTTTGGGAAAACCAACCTTATGGGGAAAGCAACCCTGCGGGAAAACCAACCTTGTGGGAAAACCAACCTTGTGGGAAAGCGAACCTTTTGGGAAAACCAACACAGTGGGAAAACAAACCTAGTGGGAAAACAAACCTTGTGAGAAAACAATCCTTGTGGGAAAACAAACCTTGTGGGGAAACAAACCTTGCGGGAAAACTAACCTTGTGGGAAAACAAACCTTGCGGGAAAACCAACCTTGTGGGAAAACCAACCTTGTGGGGAAACAAACCTTTCGGGAAAACCAACCTTGTGGGAAAACAAACCTTGTGGGGAAACAAACCTTGCGGGCAAACTATCCTTGTGGGAAAACAAACCTTGCGGGAAAACCAACCTTGTGGGAAAGCGACCCTTTTGGGAAAACCAACACAGTGGGAAAACAAACCTAGTGGGAAAACAAACCTTGTGAGAAAACAATCCTTGTGGGAAAACAAACCTTGTGGGGAAACAAACCTTGCGGGAAAACTAACCTTGTGGGAAAACAAACCTTGCGGGAAAACCAACCTTGTGGGGAAACAAACCTTTCGGGAAAACCAACCTTGTGAGAAAACAAACCTTGTGGGAAAACAAACCTTGCGGGCAAACTATCCTTGTGGGAAAACAAACCTTGCGGGAAAACCAACCTTGTGGGAAAACCAACCTTGCGGGAAAACTAACCTTGTGGGAAAACAAACCTTGCGCGAAAACCAACCTTGTGGGAAAATCAACCTTGTGGGGAAACAAACCTTTCGGGAAAACCAACCTTGTGAGAAAACAAAACTTGTGGGAAAACCAACCTTATGGGGAAAGCAACCCTGCGGGAAAACCAATCTTGTGGGAAAACCAACCTTGTGGGAAAGCGAACCTTTTGGGAAAACCAATACAGTGAGAAAACAAACCTTGTGGGAAAACCAACCTTGCGGGAAAACCAACCTTGCGGGAAAACCAACCTTGGGGGAAAACAAAGCTTGTGGGAAAACAAACCTTGTTGGAAAACCAACCTCGTGGGAAAAACAACCTAGTGGGAAAACAAACCTTGTGAGAAAACAAACCTTGTGGGAAAACCAACCTTATGGGGAAAGCAACCCTGCGGGAAAAACAACCTTGTGGGAAAGCGAACCTTTTGGGAAAACCAACACAGTGGGAAAACAAATCTAGTGGGAAAACAAACCTTTTGAGAAAACAATCCTTGTGGGAAAACCAACCTTGTGGGAAAAACAACCTAGTGGGAAAACAAACCTTGTGAGAAAACAAACCTTCTGGGAAAACCAACCTTATGGGGAAAGCAACCCTGCGGGAAAACCAACCTTGTGGGAAAACCAACCTTGTGGGAAAGCGAACCTTTAGGGAAAACCAACACAGTGGGAAAACAAACCTAGTGGGAAAACAAACCTAGTGGGAAAACAAACCTTGTGAGAAAACAATCCTTGTGGGAAAACAAACCTTGTGGGGAAACAAACCTTGCGGGAAAACTAACCTTGTGGGAAAACAAACCTTGCGGGAAAACCAACCTTGTGGGAAAACCAACCTTGTGGGGAAACAAACCTTTCGGGAAAACCAACCTTGTGGGAAAACAAACCTTATGGGAAAACAAACCTTGTGGGAAAACAAACCTTGTGGGGAAACAAACCTTGTGAGAAAACAAACCTTGTGGGGAAACAAACCTTGCGGGCAAACTATCCTTGTGGGAAAACAAACCTTGCGGGAAAACCAACCTTGTGGGAAAACCAACCTTGCGGGAAAACTAACCTTGTGGGAAAACAAACCTTGCGGGAAAACCAACCTTGTGGGAAAACCAACCTTGTGGGGAAACAAACCTTTCGGGAAAACCAACCTTGTGAGAAAACAAAACTTGTGGGAAAACCAACCTTATGGGGAAAGCAACCCTGCGGGGAAACCAATCTTGTGGGAAAACCAACCTTGTGGGAAAGCGAACCTTTTGGGAAAACCAACACAGTGGGAAAAAAAACCTTGTTTTAAAACCAACCTTGCGGGAAAACCAACCTCGTGGGAAAAACAACCTAGTGGGAAAATAAACCTTGTGAGAAAACAAACCTTGTGGGAAAACCAACCTTATGGGGCAAGCAACCCTGCGGGAAAAACAACCTTGTGAGAAAGCGAACCTTTTGGGAAAACCAACACAGTGGGAAAACAAACCTAGTGGGAAAACAAACCTTGTGAGAAAACAATCCTTGTGGGAAAACAAACCTTGTGGGGAAACAAACCTTGCGGGAAAACTAACCTTGTGGGAAAACAAACCTTGCGGGAAAACCAACCTTGTGGGAAAACCAACCTTGTGGGGAAACAAACCTTTCGGGAAAACCAACCTTGTGGGAAAACAAACCTTATGGGAAAACAAACCTTGTGGAAAAACAACCTTGTGGGAAAACAAACCTTGTGAGAAAACAAACCTTGTGGGGAAACAAACCTTGTGAGAAAACAAACCTTGTGGGGAAACAAACCTTTCGGGAAAACCAACCTTGTGGGAAAACAAACCTTATGGGAAAACAAACCTTGTGGAAAAACAACCTTGGGGGAAAACAAAGCTTGTGGGAAAACAAACCTTGTAGGAAAACCAACCTCGTAGGAAAAACAACCTAGTGTGAAAACAAACCTTGTGAGAAAACAAACCTTGTGGCAAAACCAACCTTATGGGGAAAGCAACCCTGCGGGAAAACCAACCTTGTGGGAAAACCAACCTTGTGGGAAAGCGAACCTTTTGGGAAAACCAACACAGTGGGAAAACATACCTTGTGGGAAAACCAACCTTGCGGGAAAACCAACCTTGGGGGAAAACAAACCTTGAGGGAAAACAAACCTTGTGAGAAAACAAACCTTGTGGGGAAACAAACCTTGTGAGAAAACAATCCTTGTGGGAAAACAAACCTTGTGGGGAAACAAACCTTGCGGGAAAACTAACCTTGTGG